>PJEM01010553.1:22941-61531 GCA_004023845.1 Helogale parvula | reverse complement strand
GTGGATGGATGGATGGGTGGATGGATGGATGGAAGGATGGATGGATGGATGGATGGGTGGATGGATGGATGGATGGAAGGATGGATGCTTCACAATGCAGAGCTGAGGCTGACAGCAACAAGCACTAGGAAGTGGAAGGAAACTCGGAGTCCTCAGACCTGGCCTGCCACCACCACCACTGTCCAGATAACACTGGCCTACAGCAGCCACCTCCGTCCTCACCCCATGAGCTGTCCATCCTGCCCATGGGGCTGTCCATTCCACCCTTGCCCTGAAAGCTGTCCATTCTGCCCTCTGTCATGAGGGGTCCTTGCCCATGGCTGAGAGTATATAGGGATGGCTTCACTGAGCAGGTGGCCCCTCAGGGTGCGTAAGGTGGGTACTGGGAGATGGAGGGACAGAGCTCCAGGAAGAGGGAGTCCTTTGCAAAGAGTATTGAATAACTCTGCTTCTGAAGAGTGGCCCATGGGAGGGTGATCAGAGAGATTGTTCTAATGAGGCCTAGGCTGTGCTGAGACTTGGCCAGGAACCTGGGAGCCACAGGGGGCCTGAGCAGAGGGTGGAGTGGTCTGACCCAGACTTCAGCAGAACCCTTGGCTGCCTGGGGAGGTGGGACTGAGGGGGCAGGGCCCAAGGTCAGGTACCAGGATGCTCTGGGAAGACAGAGCAGCCAACATGGTTGCACCGATCCAAGGGGCCTGGGGCCCCACCCCAGCCATGGCCCCACCTGATGCCAGGCCGGGCCAGCTCCTTGAGCCCCTGACGACTTTGCTTGGTGCCACTCAGCTCCTCTTTGCCTGTGGTGGGATCCAGGACCACAGCTGGTCACTTTGGATGGCACAGTGGCCCTCCAGCCCCCTCCAGGGCATAGCTGCAGGGCGGAGCCGTGGTTTCAGTCCTGGGAGGGGAAAACGTGGCCTTAGGCTTTCCCTCTTTGCCCTTGCTTCCAGGGAGCTCAGGATCAAGCTAAAGGCTCAAGAGCAACCACTATTCCTCCCTTGGTTCTGGAATGTTTCTCTTTGCTCGGCCTGAATAAATCCAGTGTGGAAAAGCCATATTTTCTCAGCAGCTTCAAACTCAAATCTGCATAGCAGATGTCCCTACTTTCCAGAGATGCGCTCTCCTCCATCTCAGCCCCAAACAGCTGCCGCTGTGGCCCAGTCCTGGCCCCAGTCGAGCCACTGCCCCAATCTGCGGCCCTGGCCCTCGTCATAAGCAGCCACTGAGAGCTGGGCTGGGACCTGGGACCTGGCAGCTCGGAACCCAGCCTCTGCTGCAACACAAAGCTTGTTCTCAGGCCCCCGGCGTGGAGAAGGGGGAGGGGGCAGATCCCATCCTGCCCCCAAGGGCACCAACACACAAACACAGCAAACACACAGGTCACCCATCTGCACCTCCCTTGTCAAGGACCTGGGGACTTAACCTGAGCCCCAAGGTGCCTCCCAGGTGGAAGGGGTATCCTGAGTAGGGGTGACTTTCCTGTTCTTGAAGGGTTGAAGCCGATGCCATCAGGCCCACGATACTGCCAGAGCTGCGGCAACAGGCACCGGGTTCAGTGACGTGTCATGCCCTGAGTGGGGAGGGCATAGATGGCAAACCCCTTACACTTGGCATCCCCTGTGTCTGGCCAAGGCCTGCCTGCTTGGGTGCTCCCAGGGGGTAGGGCCCTGGGTTTCAGGGAGCAGCCTAGGAGCTCCGTGGGCCTGGGCACTGGCACCCATCCTCTGTAAGGATGGCTGTGTTCAGGCCACTGTCAATGGGCCGTTGTGCTCGGTGAGGGCCAGGAGCCCCGCCCACCTGGCAGGACAGACGTGTCCTCGCTGGCAAGTCCTGGCTCCGGCTGGCAGCAGCTGGCCGCCGCACACGGCCCGGATGTGGGGTGCCTTGGCCAGGGATGGGTGCACATCCCAGGGCCTCTGGGAGTCCCGCCGAGCAGAGAGTGTGCCCTGAGCTCTGCCACCCTGTGCCAGCGAGCTGTCCTCAAGTCCACACTCACTGCCTCCACACGGCAGGAGGACTGGCGGCCCCCGGGTCGGCCTCACACTGCTGTTCTGAGCCTGAGCCGCTGGTCTCCTCTCGTGGGGGCAGGGCTGCAGGGGTCCTGACTCTTAGGGAACAGACTCTCCTATCCACCTAGGAACCCCCACCATTAGCCCCAGAGCACCTCCATGAACGTTGGACAGGGGCTCAGGGGGCTCAGCCAGCCTCCTCAGCTCCGGTCAAGGGGCCCAGGGGTCCAGGACTGAAGACAGCCCTTGGGAGCAGGGTTAGAGACCTGAGAGTGGAGGTGGGGCCGGGGGGACTGGCTGAGACCCCCCAGCAGCACAGACCCCCTTTCAGGGCCAGCCTTGCTGAACTGAAGACAGGGACTCAGATTTGGCCAGTCTGTGGTGGGGACACCCATGCGGAGAAGGCCGAGCCTCCAGCCACAGCCGGGGAGACAATGCTGCAGGTGACTGGGGACATCAGCCAGGGAGAGGGCTGGCTAATGGCGGCACGTTAGCCACAGAGCTGCCACCTCTGAGTGCTTTCTGACCCCCCAGCTCTAGCCCTCTAGAGTCATACACACCCCAGAGACCTCAGAGACCCCTCCCCAAGGGGCCCCTTCCTTGACCCAGGGTCTCTGGGTCAGTTCAGCTGCTGCTAGATGCCTGCCTGTGGTAGGTGAGCAGGCCCAGTGCTGAGGACCCCAGGTAGCCGCCCTCCAGGGGTCTCTGGTGGAGGGCAGTGGGCGGGGTCTGACTGCAGGGTGGGCGGTCCCTTCAGGGCTGAACTGCGGGGCGGTGGGAAGGGTCTGAGGCCAGCCTGTGTCCTGCGTAATCACCTCATCCATCGAGTGGCACCTTTCCTGCCCCCATTTTACAAACATGCCTGAGACCACTGGGTGAGTGCGTGCGGAGCTGGGCCCCCCACCCAGTGCCCTCTGGGCTAGGACCGGTCAGTCCTGAGATGGGGAGGCTGGGGTCTTGGGGGGAGGCTCTGGGCAGCCAGCGTTGATGCCCCCAAAGGCCTGGGAGGCAGAGGGACATTCAGAGGCCGGGAGAGGGAAAGGGTCTGCAGGAGAGGGTCAGGGGGTTCCCGTGCCTAGCTCCCCACTTCTGAGGGTGAGCTTTGGGGGTGGAGGTGTAGGGCGGGCTGGGGAAAGCCTGAGCAGGGAGGCCTCTGGGGAGCAGGCCGCCCGCAGCGAGTCTCCACCTGCCCGACCAGCCAGGTTTCTGGCACCGCCAGTTCTGTGAGTTCGACAGTAGCGCACAGCCCTGGATCCCTTAAGCTCTTTACACGGAGAACATGTTGTCTGGGCTGTGTGTGTGTGCGCACGCGCATGAGCAAGACCGGGTTAGGGCAGCGTGGGGACGTGGGAATAAAGAAACCTCTGAGGCTCGACCGGCTCTTGGTTTCAGGGATTTGCTGCTACCCCTCAGCAGGACGGCTGCAGCGAGGAGGCATGAAAGAGGGGCTGGCCCAGGAACTGGGGGACTGGGCCCCTGCTCAGGGTAGTGTGGGAATGGTCCCACTCTTCCGGCCAGCGTGCTGAATCTGTCCCTCAGCTGCTCTGGAAGGTGAGGGCAGGAAGCGGCCCGTGCATGGGTGGGGGGACGGCAGGGGCGGTTAGTGGCCCTTCCCCCCCCGTACCCACCCCCTCTGTGGGCTGGGCAGGCCCCCAGCACCAGTAGGATAAACCTTGAGCACAAGCCATGTGGGGCAGGCCTCACTGAACCCCTGGAAAGTTCTCGGAAGCTGCTGAGGGAAGGAGGGGACGTGGTCAGTGCACGGCAGGGGCACGGTGCCTGGGAAGGCTGCTAACAGGATACTCCATGGCCCGGAAAGGCGCGCCAGACGCACGCCAAGGGGGACGGGCTGCTCTCCATGTGCTGTGTGTCCTGGGGACTGGGGGCTCTCGTCTGTCTCTAAATCGGAGTAGATTCCTCATCTATCTGCTTGAGGTCCTTCATCTCCTCAGCCTCAAAGCCCCAAGGGCTTGGGAGAGGGACCCCGTTCCTGAGCTGGCCAGGGCTGGTCAGGATCCCCAGGCCACTCAGCGTTCGTGGGCTAGATTGGGGTCTGCACTAGGCAAAGGCTGCCCTCAGCCAAGTCACGTCCCCGTGGGGCCGGGATTGGGGCCACCCAGAGCTCCGAGCAGAGGCTGTCACCTGAGGCCTCCGACCCGCTCGTGTCCCCCAGACACAAACACGTGAGCACAGATGCACACACGCAGAAACGTGTGCACCAGGCTTGGCCTGGGCCCAGGTGTGCTGGGACCTGGGGCCCCTGCCTTCACTGGGTGTGTGCTTGGGCAGCTGTGCGGAGCCTGCCCAGCCTTGCTCTGACCCAGTTTTCCAGGCCCGGCCCGGCAGGCAGCATTGGTGGTGAAAGCCCGTGGAACTTCTCATCAGCAACGTGGGTGCCCGGGGCCCGTGGCATCTTGTTGGAGGCACCCAGCGAGCTCCATGCTCTTAGGGCTGAGGCACAGGCGGCTTCTGGGGACACGTGTGCAGACGCGGGCTTGCATGGAGGCCCACATGAATGTGCTCATAGGTGTATCCGCGGGTGCCCCTCTGAGGGTTCTGGGCCCCCCTTAGCCTGCCCAACTCCTCTCCTACCTCCGATGCAACAGTATGTCATCCAAGGACCAAGCCCTGTGGCGCTGAGCTGCTGACCTGACAGAGCCCCTCCCCTTCCCCCTTCCCGGAAGTCGGTCATGGCCCAGCTGGAGACCAGGATCCTGGGAGGTCATGGATTTGGAGCTAAGCCCACCGAGCCACAAGGGCTAGGAAGGCCTCAGGAGCCGTCCCAGAGGAGGGGTGAGAGGGAGGGTCCGGACAGGCAGGGAGGCCGCAGGAGCATTGCCAGGGCAGAGCCTGCTGGGAGGGGGAGGGAAGGGAGTGCGGAAGGGTGGCCGTGGGAAGGGAGCCCTGGGCTGATAAGCCCCTTTGATCTGGATTGAGGCAACACAGACCCCCCATCCTGAGATAACCTGGGCCTGGGAGCCACAGACCCTGGCCCAAGCTGTCCTCTTCAAGGTGCCCTGCCCCCACCCACAGAGCTCTGGGCAGACCCCAGCCCAGAACATGACTGGTTCTCTGGGCAGGCTTGGTGGGAGGCTGGGGCAGGGTCCTACACCAAAACGCAGCCCCTCCCCCTGGGAACCGCCCCCAGCCCCTGCCTGGCCTGAGAGGGGACCCTTCTCTGGGCTGGCTCCTCATTGCTTTCACACTGAGCCTGGGGGCACCGCTGAAGCCGCCCTCTGGCTGTGGCCCCTTGAGCAGCCCCGTCTGACCTGAGTTATACCGCAGTGTGGGCACTGGCGTGGACACTGCTCTCTGTGAGAGCTGCCCAGGCCCCCTGTCCATGACAGCTACCTCCGCCTGGGTGGTGGTCAGCTGTCCCCCATGCGCAGGGGGCTTTCCCAACCACGCTACCCTCCCTCTGTCCCTGCGGGGCAGGCCCGCTGGACAATAAAGTCGTCAGAAGCCTTGGACTATGGGGAAGTCAGGCAGGCGTGGCAGGGCAGGGGAGGGCCGGGGAGGCTTTGGGAGGCCCCACAAAGATATCTCTATTAGGGGGTCGCAGACCCTGCTCCACCCCAGGGCCTCCCAGGACCCGGAAGAGTGGGTGAGCATGGGCAGAGGTGGCCCTCAGGCTCACTGCCCATCAGGGCCCACTGGGAGGGCAGACCCATCAGGCAGAAGAGCAGGCCGAGACTGGGAGCTGCGTGGTGAGGGCGCCCCCACTCTGAGAGAGCCCCTTAGCAGGAGCGCCCTGAGCAAGGAGTTGTTGAGCTCCAGCCCCCATGCTCGGCCGGCAGGCACCCAGCACTCGCCTCTGCCCCAGCCTCCTGGCAGGATGGGACGGAGCAGGCTTCCTGCCAGGGGCTGACAGCACCCCACATGAAAGATGGCCTCCTCTTTCCTTAAAGGCCCAGCAGCTGGGCTTGAGGAGAAGCCTCGAAGGGCAGAGGGGATTGGGGCACACCGCCATTGGGCCCTGGGTCAGCAGAGGTCACCGCGGCTTTTTCTCCCAGAATCCCCAGAGCCAGGCCCCCTTCTCTAGGAAGCCCAGGACCCCCACAGGTCCTCCTTCCTCTGCCCCCGTGCCCCCTCTGGGCGCTTTCCCAGGGCTGCCTCCTTCCTTCCAACTCCCTCCACCTAGGTGCCCGTCACAGCCACTTGCTTTACACCTGGGAGACTGTGCCCTTGCCCCTTGCCTGAGCCCCAAAAACTGGGTGGCAGATGCGGGTCTGCCCCAGACGCCAGGCTTTGACCTTTCAACCTGTAGCCTATCCCTAGGCCAAGTGTCAGCGTCAGTCAGGGCTCCGGGACTGGGCTGGCCACTGGGAAGCCTGGAGCGGAGGCCATGCCCCCATGTTACATTCTTCCGGTCGGAAGGCCTGGCGGGGCTGGGGACCGCGTCTCACGGTGGGCCTGAGTCTGGCGGGGGGGTGAATAAGAACCGGGATCCTGACGGGGGCTGCTCAGTGCGCCAGCAGCGGCTGCCCAGCCTCGGCAAGTTCACTCTGCAAACAGCTGCCTCCTCCAATTAGCTCGGTACAGCCCTGAGCGCCAGCGTCCCGGGGAAGGGCCTGGGGGCGGGCCCTCCCTCCAGCTCCTAGGCACTGGCCTGTGGCTGGAGGTGGGGGGTACTGGCCTGCCCCATGGGCTCCCTAAATGCTGCAGAGAATGCAGAGAACACCTCACCCTTCCCAGGCAAAGTGGACATTTCACCAGGTCACTGTGTACCTGGGCAGGCCACGCCACCGAGCTTATGTGCCTCGGTTTCCCCCCCTTTCAAGCTCCCACCCTGTCAAGCACGGTGGAGGAGCAGGTGTGAGGTTCTTTGTCAGAGCCACCAGCAGCACCACCTTAAGTCTTCGTGTTCCTGGTCCCACAGGATGAAGGTTGCTGCGCCTTGAGTTCCGGGGGGATTCCCTTGGCCCCAGCCTGGGCTAGACAGGACTCTGGCCTCCAGCCGGCAGGGGTTAAGGCCCACTGGACCCAGCTGGCCTCTCTGACCTGTCTGGCTCTGGCTGGAAGTGTGACTGAGGTTTGTCCACGGGTGACCTGTGCAGAGCCAGGAGGGGCAAAGGGCCAGGGATGGAGGCCCCGACGAGGGACTCTGGCTGAGGCTCAGGACAGAGCTCACAGGGGCTTCCTAGAGCAGGTGACTCCGGCCAGCAGGACCCAGAGGAGGGGACCTTCGGACCTTCCATGGAGCAGGGTGGAGGCCGCCGGGGAGGGAGGAGGGTGTGACGCGGGGCTGGCGCAGCGGCCCCTGAGGCCTGGATTCCTAATTCAGCGGGAGCCTGCTAGCCGGGCTTGTTTATTCTTGGCAGGAAGGCTGGTGGTGGGGGGTGGGGGGGAGTGAAGCCTTTTCAAAAAATAATAATAATAAAAACGCTCATTTAGAAGGCTCCCAAGACGTGCCGAACTCCAAAAGGGTCTTGGAAAAAATGCTGAGAAGGTTTAAGTGTAAATGGACCCAAAACACCATAATTAAATTTCCCTTAAATTTACCAGAGTTTGGGGTCAAAGAAAAAATAAAACTTAGGGAAAATACACTTGAGGGTTCAGGCGAATGCCAAGTGCTTAGAAAAATAGATTTCTGAGCTGCTCCGCGGCTACCGGCCTGGCCCCCCCCGCCCAGCCCCTGGAGCTGCAAAGGCCGTAATCGCTCCTGGGCCGGCTCTGGCCACCTCTCCACGGGTCTTCATGCCAGGGCCAGGACCCAGGGGGCCCTCCCCAGAGGGACCCTCCGCCCACACCAGCTCTCTTCTACCCCCTGGGCTGGAGCAGCCCCCTCCGCCAGGGCTCCCCATGGGAGCTGGGGGCCCCTCATCCCCAGCCTGGGTGGGAGCCCTTAGGAGGCTTGAGCCTTTGTCTCCCCTCCCCCACTCCCTGCCACCGCTTCCTGTGTCTACAGACAGCCCTGGTCTCCGGGCTTGCTCATCTGGTAAGAACTACCCTCTCCCAACCTAAAGTCAGGATTTGAGGTCTAGCGGCCTGAACCAACCCAGGGGTCCAGAGGCCAGAATGTCTGGACTGGGGCTGCTTCATCACATCCCAGAAGACAGCCTCCCAAGAGCACATGATTATGGTGTTGCCCTCTTTGCTCAGCCTGCCAGGAAGCTCAGAGCTAAACTTAAGGATCTTGTACAGTAGCTAGTGTTGGCCAATGGATTTTGGAATATATGCTCTTCTCCATGTTCTTTAAAACCCCATTTCTGTTATAATCAGCAAATCAACTGTGCTTTTTATTTTAATCCTCCTCAAATTTTCTGAGTACAAATTTAAAAGGCACAGATTACCCATGATCCGTGGCAGCTGTGGCCTCTCTCAAACCTGTTCTTCTTTCTTTGGAGAAAGGAGGCCAGCCCAGCCTAGCTCGGCACCTACTCCTCCATCCTTGGTAGCCTGCTCTGACCCTGGGGCCCACATGGGGACCAATGGTTTCCCAGACAGGCAGAGATGGGTGTTAGGAGGTGGAGAGCTCCCAGAAGGAGATCAAGCAGCCCGCTCAGAGGTCCCCCAGAGAAGGTGAACCAGGCCTAGACTTGAAGTTCCCTTGGGGCCTCAGTTTCCCCCATCGCAGCACTTGGGCTCGGGGCAAGGCAGAGAGAAGCTCCCAGTAGCAGCTGCACCCCTGGGCCAGGCACTGCGTCACAGAGCTAGACGAGCAGGAGGCTCTGAGCAGGGGCCCTCGGCGCCCTGGCTTCCAGGCCCTGATGGGCATCGACCGGCTGCCCTGGAGACCATGGCAGGCCAACAGTACTTGGATAGCAGGCAGGATGTAGATTCAAGTCCCCATCAGGAGTGTCCTGCAGGCAGGAGGAGTGGCTGAGGGGCCCATCCCTCCACCTGGGCAGGACCCCGCAGCCCAGCCCCCCTCCTGCAGCACCCCCTTACCTTACACCTGCACAGGCCCCAGCAAGCCGGACTGCCCGGCTCTGAGTCACTGACCTGGCTGGGCTGGGCCGGGCTGCCTGTCAGCCCCCCACTCTTGCCTGAGGCCTCCTCCACTCACCTTCACCGGGGACCCTCGTGGGGGGAGATGGATGGCTGCGGAGGAGGGGGGGCGGCATAAACATGGAAGGGAAACTAGCCGGCCAGGACTTCTGCCACCACCACACTGACCCTCAGCGGACTGTCCTCCCCCCTTGCACCTGCTGGCCTGTGATGCGCCCGGAGGGCCTCCGTCACGGGCCCAGGAGGACTGCGAGGGGCCTCTGGGCAAATGCCCTATCACGTGGGCCATGATGAAACAGTGGCTCTGAGGGCTAGTTTTTAGAAAGCGCTGCCGAGATCTTGGGAAACGGGGCACAGACAACATGTGAGTAACAGGCCCTGCTGTCAGGGGAAGGCCAAGGCCGTGAACACGTGGACCTGGAAAGAACAATTGTGAACAATACAATTATTTTTCAATAACAATGAAAAATGCCTTCAAGCAACGCCCTCCTCTGGAGGCAAGGGTGGGCCACAAAGACGAGTCCTCCGAGTCCTCCGTGCCGGCACCAGGCCCTACTAGGACCTTTTGGAAGCAATTTGGCAGAACCAGCCGAGGGCCGCAGAATCTCCTGCTCTTTAACCTAAATGCCACCAGACACTTAGGAGAGGCCATAATGAAGGGGCCCCTTCAGACTAGGTCCCACCCAAGGAACTGGCCACCACGAGGTGTGTAGAGGGCGGAATAAGAGGCAAGTCCACATCCTGACCCCTGGAAATGGGAATGTGACCTTATTTTTTGTGGTGTCATTTAGTTAAGCCCTTGGGATGGTCTTGGATTATCTGAGTGGGTCCTACGTCCAAGGGGAAGTGTTCCTGGAAGAGATGGGAGGGGAAAAGTCCGAGAGACCCTGGAGGCAGTGTTGCAAGGCCAGGGCACCTGGAGCCTCCAGAGGCAGGAAGGGGCAGCAAGGACCCTCCCCTGGAGCTTTGAGGGAGCAGGGCCCTGCCCACACCTTGATTTCAGACTTCTGGCCTCCAGGACTGGGAGAAACTAAACTTGAGCCCACCGGTTTGTGGTAATTTGTTGCAGCAGCCTTAGGAAAGGAACACAGAGTGTGAGGCACCCAGGGGTCAACCCAGGCCTGGTGCTGGAGGAAGGGGGGGCACAGCCCTTCGCGCAGGCCTGAGGGAGAGGGAGGGGGCAGGGCAGAAGAGCAAGGGCCCCCATCTTCCAACAACTTCTCCTCTGGTTAGCGCTGCCCAATGGCCAGATCCACACAGAAGCCGAGAGGGCAGGGCCAATGATGCCGCGTGTGGCGTCAGACTTGTCGGGACGGACTCCTGACGCGAGAAAATAGCTCACGCAGAGGGGCAACCCCTACGGGCACTCTGCTAAGGAGACATTCTTGGGGGGCATAAAGCAGAAAGGCACTTGCAGGAGAATGGATAGATGCTCGCCTCTCAGAGTCCCGGGGATGCAGGGCGCTTTTCTCAGGGGTCCAAGAGGGAACCGTGGGCACCCTCCTGGGGAACAATACAGAGCCTTTCCCGCACTTCGGAAGGGTCCTCTGGGAAGCCGGCCCCAGGTGCCAGCCGCTGGTCCTTCCTCCCTGCCCCATTCTGAGTGGACTCCGGCCCCGCCTGCCGGTTCTATCCACAGAGGAGTCTGGAGCACAAACCCAACACAGAGGAAGAGGGCAAAGGGGACCGTCCCGCACCCAGTCGGGTGTGTTAAGTCACCGATTCATTAAGTAACTGGTCAATAGATCAGACCCTGGGGCGGTCTCCCTGGAGAGGGCCTGGGGGGGGGGCGGCCTGGGGCTGCGCCCTGGAGGGGCCTGGACAGCCCTGCTGGGGTTCAGTAGAGGGGGTTCGGGGTTGACTAGAGCAGGCAAGAGGGCAGCACACAGCCGAGATGCTAGTCTGTCACGTAGGCACAGAGGGGTCCCATCAGGGCTCCCTGGGGGCGGGGTCCTTCTAGGGCCCTGAATTCTGGCCTCAGAGGCTGGGGTGACTCTAGGTCGGTGTCTTCAAAGCGCAGACTGCACCTGGAGTTGTGGGGCGGTGTGAGCAGCCAGTCACAGAGGGTCTTTCGTGGCCCATTTTCCTGATGAGCAAACCGAGTCCCAGAAGCCTCAAGCTAGGTGGTCCAGAGACAGCTGGCTGGGGCATGCCAGAGCCATGCCCAGGGGCCCCGCTCTCCCCTTTCTGGTGACTGTAGGCCCCAGCCCCTCTGGGTCTGTCGGATAGTCGAAGTGCCCTCTTCCTTGTGAAGGTGGGCACACCGGGTCCTCTCCAGCTCAGGCCTGCCCGGTGCAACTGGAAACAAGGAGCTCACCCAGCTCTGGCCACCAGCCACCCTCGTCCCTTCTCAGAGCCCTAGGGCTCCTGAGGCCCCCAGCCCCTGCCCTCCATTCATATGCCTGGCAAGCACCCAGTCTCTAAACTTATTTTCTCCTGGGAGATTGGGGGTGAGAATCCCCTTGGCAGAACACCCCGGCAGCTTAGCTACAAGTGTACCGCAGGCCCTTAATAAAAGCAGCAGCAAGACCACAGCTTCTGGGATGCAGTCCCCTCGGATTTCAGCCCCAGGCAAACAGGCTGAGCTGCTCTTCACTCCCAGGCTTTTGCACACACGGTTCCGCCTGGTTCGGTGCTGTTTCGTGCTTTTCCACCCGAGGACTGGCTGTTCACACCTCAACCCCCTCTCTACGTCCTGCGTTCTACGGCCCGAGGCCCGGATGGGCAGCAGGGTAACACCCAGGACTGCGCGCGGCACAACTAAGGGTCCGCGCTCGGCCCCTCTGCGCGCTCGCCGCGCCCAGAGGTGCGAAGGGGGGGGCCTCGCGCGTCCAGCCCCGGCTCCCACGCCCTCAGAGACCGCCCGGCGCCCCCGCCCGGCCCCGCCCCGCCCCCTCTAATCCCCTCCGCGGGCAGGGGCCCTGTGAGCCGCGGCCCCGCCTCCCCGCCGCCCCAGGGGAGGGGCGTGTCCCGCGCCCGGAGAGTCCGGGCGGGCGGGGCGGGGCCGGGCCGGGCCGGGGCGGGGCCGGGGGGCGTGGCGGCCGCGGGCCGGCCCCCGCTGGCTGCCGCGCGCCTGGCCGCCCGGGCTCAGTGCGCGGTTGCGGCGGCGGCGGTGCGGGCAGCTGGCGCCGCGCAGTCCTGCTCCGCCGGGCGCACGGACGCACCGGCGAGCCGACACTGGAGGCACGGGACGCAGGCGTCGGGCCAGCGGACCAGGAGCCCGGGCAAGAGCCGCGCGCAGTGAGTGGGCGCCAGCGGCCGCCAGGTCGGTGCGCGGGCGCGGAGGGGTCGAGGCGGGCGCGCCGCGAGGCCGGAGCGCGCGGCAGGCTCACGTCCTGAGCGGTCTCCGCGGCGAGGCCCGGCCGGGGCGCAGGCTTCCCGCTCTGGAAAGTTTGCCGCCGCAGCCGCCCGGGGAGGGCTCTGCAGAAGTCAGGGAGGGAAGGGGGAGGAAGGGAGGGACCGCGGCGGGGAGGAGGCGGCCGGCGCCAGGCGGCCCGGGAGCCCTGGGCGGCGGCAGCGGCGGCGGGCGGGGCGGCCGGGGGTCGGAGGAGCCGCGGCGCAGGAGCCCAGCCACCGCCGCTTCCGCCCCTGCGCGCCCCGGCTCCTCCGGGGTAACGAGCTGCCCGCCTCCTCCCGCAGACTCCGGAACGGCGCCTTCCTCCCGCCGGTGCCAGAGCGGGACCATGGGGGGCAGCACGCCCGCGCGCGCCGCCTGAGAACGTCGTAGCCCCCGCCCCCACTATGGGCGCCCGGGCTCGCGCCCTCGCGTTCTGCGTGGCCGTGGCGGTCGTGACCAGCGCCGCCTCGGGGCCGCCAGGCCTGGAGCAGCGCGTCGTGCGGAGAGCGGCAGGTACGGAAGGACCCGACGGGCCCCGGCGAGGGGCGTCATGGCCCAGGAACGGGCTCCTGGGTGGGGAGGGGTGGGGGGCGCCAGGTCCGAGTGGGCCCGAGCGTGCGCCCTGGGCTGGCACTGCAGAGCCCGTGTTCCGGTGCCGGCCGCCCTCCCTTCCCCGGGGATCCGGGCCAGAGCTGGCGCGGCAGTTTGTGGGGCCCATGGAGCCTCAGGACTCCCACCCAAGTTCGAGACCGTGGCGGACAGCTGGACGCGACCGTGGAGTCCGCGGCCACCGACCCCTGCGGTTCCCCGGCGGGGCGCAGCGTGACCCCGGGCTTCACCGGGAGGGCGCGGGGGGCTGCGTTTCCGCGATTCCCATTGTTGTTCTGCGGGTTCTCATTGACGGCAAGTTCCTATTGTCGGTGCGGCAGCCCCAGCCCGCCTCCGTCGAGTTCGTGGCCGGCTTCGGCCCGAGCGCGAGACCGCACTTCGGAGGGAGGGTGTGAGAGCGCGCCAGCCTGCCACCCGGGCCCTGCCCGCCCGCCGGGGGCCGCGTGCCGAGGCCACGGCGTCTGGTGCCTCCGCTCCCAGCCCTGCTCCCCTGCCCCACCCCCCCCAGGGCGCGCGCCGAACGCCTGGCCGCTGTCCGAGGGACACGGAGCCGCGGACGCGGGCGGGCGGGCGGCCCAGGTGGACGTCGGGGGTCGGCGAGCGGAGCGCAGGGCGGGAGCGCGTCGGCGCGCCAGGCCCCGCCCCGAACACGCGCCGCGGCCCTCGAGGTGCGGCGCGCGCGGCCCCCCGCCGGGCGCCCCGGGCGCCGCAGCCCCGCACGCGCGCCTCCCGGCTCCCGGGGCGCCCGCGGGCTCCGGGGCGCGCGCACCCCCGCTCTGTCCGGGCGGCCGCGCGGAGGGAGGCCCTCGCCCGGTGAGCTCACGCCCCACCCGAGCGAGACCCGAACAGCCGCTCCTTTGTGCCCGGCGCGGCCACAGACCGTGCATTGATGGCGGCCGCGGCGGCCTCGCGGGGAGGTGCGAGCTGAGCGGCGGGCGCGCCGTGCCAGCGAGGCGGCGGCGGCCGCGGGCGGGACGGAGGCAGATGGCGGCGCGCCCCTCCCTGCGCCCCCGCGCCCCTTGCTCCGGCGGCGGCTGCAACCTCCCGGAACAATGTCATTTTTTTATGAATGAAGTGGGCCCGGCGCTTGAATGTGTGTGTCATTCAGCGGCGTGACAGAGGCCGTCGCGAGGTCAGCGCGCGCTTTTAGCGCCTGCTCAGGCGGCCTCAGCTTCCAGGGGCGCCGAATAGGCGGTCGCGGGAGGAGCCCCGAATTAGCATTCGCATTCAGATAAAGATATTACTCCCTACGGCCGAGGAATGTCAACTAGCCCCCGAGGAGGGGGCGGAGGGCGGGGCTCGGGGCCTTGCCTGGACCCCCTGCGGCGTGCGGGGCCCGGGCCTGGTGGGAGGGGGGATACCTCTGGGAACTGACAGCCCCCAGGAGGCCGGTCCCGGGGCACATAGCCTGTGGTGCTCCAACTGGATGCCGGCCTGGGGCACAGCACCAGGAGGGACCCCAGGGACGCAGATGGGAGGTACAGGGCCTTTTTCTTCAGAGCATAGGTGACCCCCCCCCCCCTCCGGCCCCTTATCCCCGAAGTGGAGCTGGGAAAGCAGGTACTGAGTAGATAGGTCAGTGCACTTAAACCCCTTCTATAAGGAGATCGAGCGGGCAGTAAAAATACAAAGGTCTTGTAAAATTTAGAGGTTCCAGCTGACACTTTCCCGGGGAAACATAAAACGTCAGAGTTGGTTGGGGTCAAGGTGGGGAAGGCGTGGGCCCCTGGACTGACCTGGGCAGCCTTCGTGTCCACATGGGGCCCATGGGGCTCATGGAGGTTGGGGGGGGACGCACCACATGCCCTGCAGTCTGAGCCCACCCAACCAGGAGGGGTCTCTTGGGGGCACAGGGCATTTCTCAGGAAAGCACTGCTGCAGCCTCCCCCACCTCTTCATCAGGGCTGGACTTTGAGCCCTGCCAGCCTCTGGGTGGTTCATTAACCTGGCTGAGCCAGAGGCTGGACTTCTGGCCTTAGCCTCTGCGCTGAGCTGAGGAGCACCCCTGCCCCAAGGGCCTCCGGTCTTTCTTGGGACTGATCTGGGGCCTGGCTGTGTCCCCGTTCACAAGGGAAACTCAAGGGGAGCAGGAGCCCGGCAGGCACAGGGGTGAGGCAGAGGCAATGAGGGAGCCGTGCCCGCAGTCGCTTCTGGATGGGAGGGGACTCAGGAACTCCAGGTCCTGCGGGGGTCCCCACCTGTGTGTGAGGCCGGTAATCAGGGTTCTGGGCAGGTTAGGCAGGATAATCCTGAAGCCCTGTTAGCTTGCTGAGCCTCCAAAACCCCCCCCGCCCCCCACCTTTATATGAGTCTTTTCAGAACGTTTCCAGGTGGGGTGGTTGGAAGAACAGATTATTCTTCCTTGACTTGATGTCCCTTTGAGACACCTCTCCTTTCTTCGGCTTTTTTTTTTTTTTTTTTTTTTTTTTTAGTATTTATTTGAGAGACAGAATGAGGGAGGGAGGGGCAGAGAGAGAGAATCCCAAGCAGTCTCTGCACTGCCACCGTGGAGCCCTGCCCGACGGGGCTGGATCCGATCCCAGGAACCATGAGATCATGACCTGAGCTGAAATCAAGAGTTGCACACTTAACAGACTGAGCCCTCCCCGCCCCTTCCCCTCTTGGGCTGTTCAAAGCGCGTCCCTGGCAGCACAGTCACAGACTCAGGGGAGCAGTGGGGAGCAGTGGAGAGCAGAAGCTTTGTTCCCCATTCCACCCCAAACCCAAGTCCCTCGGGAGCTGCCAGCTCCCGGTGGTTCCTTTGAATCCGGTCTGCATTTGGGGTGTTCTCTGGGGTCGCCCCGAAGGCCCTTCTGAGGACTCCTTCGCACTCCCCACCCACTGGGGGAGGTTTGGCTCCGGCCATGGCCTGGTGGCCTCTCTCAGCCCAGCCTCCGCCCCCTCTGGCACTTTAAACTGCGTGTGGTGGCCTGTGGGTGGGATTTTTGCCCTGTGCCACAGTGGGGGAAATGGAGGTATGAGGCCAGTGAGTACCAGTCAGGAGGACGCTGTGACTGGGAGGCATGCCTGCAGCCCAGCTGGGCCCTTCCGGGGCACAGTGCCCCTTGGGCTGTGCCTATGGGCTGCCCTTGGCATGTGGCCCTCACTGGGGTGGGGAACAGGCACTGTGGGGCCCACAAGGCCAGGCCTTCCACCTGTATTCACCCCTCTCGATGGTAGGTGGGCACCTGCTGTGGCACAGAGGGCTTTCGTCCTCTAGAGCGTGTGTGCCCCAGAGCCCCCTTTCGTTGATCAGGAAAGACTGCGCCTTCCTGGGGCTGCTGGGGGGGCGGGGGGCTGAGCAGCACGCGTCCCTGCCGTGGCCCAAGTGGAGCCTGACCAGGACTGTTTTAGCATCCACTCATGCCCATCACCTGGGGGTCTCCCCGTCGCTGTCTCTCTGCCTGACCCCACCCACAGCCACTGCTGGGTCACCCCCAGGGTCTCCCATGGCTCAGGGTGGGCCTGGCGGATCAGATCTACCGGAGGCAGAGACTGCTGCCAGCATCTGCCCTGGTCCAGGGGTGTCCGGTCCCCCTACCTCCCTCCGCCCACCAGCAGATGGCTGCCAGGCATGGCTGGCCTGGGGGCTGTTCTGTCCCCTCAATCCCACGCTGGACTGGGTTGAAGTGAATACTGATGGCTTGACCTGCTGACGTTGCCCAGACCAAACCGGAACCAACCACTGTTGCCCTTGGGCCGGGGCCTGGGGCTGAGGCTGCTGTGATCAGTCTGTTCTCCGCCTTCTGGGGGGCCTCAGTCGGCGCCCAGCACTGGGTGGTCCCCACAGGACACAGTGGCCAGGACTGAGGGGCTGGAGGTCAGGTCAGGAGTTCTCTGACTGCGGGGCCCTCAGGGACGCAGACTCAGAGGTACTTGAGAGACCCTCCTGGTGGGCACAGGGCTGGTGGGCCCACCTGACGTGGGTGGGCAGGACTGGGACTGTCCCAGGGGCCAGGCCGGTGTGGCTAGAGTGGGCAGCTGGGCCCTAGAATCTAGGCCGCGCGTCGGCAGAATGACAAGTGACGATGTAACTGACCCAGCTGGGTCTGGGGAAGGACGCCTGGGCGCTGGGACCACCCACCCCTGTCCCGGGCCCCAAGCCCAGGCTGCCCGCCGGGCATTGTCTGGCCCTGGCAGGGAGGCCTGGGGGTGATCGTCAGCCCTGCCAGTGGTGTGTCCCTGGATCTCAGGCCTCGGTCACTTGAGAGCGTGGCAGCCGCGGGGCAGGGGGCGGGACCCCGGGGCTCACCGGTAGACATCTGCCCTTGGCAAGGCTCCTTCCTCTGCCCCAGTGTGGTGTGTGCGCGGGGAGGCGGGCCAGGGCGCCTCAACCTGGCTTGGCTTACTCACTGGCTCAGTTTGGGCAACTTCCCTCCTCCCCTAGCTCATGTCCTCATCTGTAAAATGGGGGTCCCAGGTCCCCTTTCCCCAACGGGCCTGTGAGACACTGCTGGCCAGACATAGAATCCTATCTGTTTGTAGTCATGATCTTTCCCCACTGCGTATTTAGTGTACCACTGGGGTGTAGGTCACGCACAAGACACTTCTCTCAAGTCAGGGTACAGTTGTTCTGTGTCCTAGAGAGCCCCCGCCCTCACTGGCCCTCCGGGGTGCGCCAGCCGCTCTGGGAGGTCCGACCAGCGCTGCCCAGCCGTGGCAGCCCCTTCTCGTGCAGCGGAGTGTCTCCTCTGGCCTGGAGCTGCTTTTGAAGCCAGGACGAGATGGGGGGTGTTGAGTGGGTCCCCTCCTTCTGGGGTGAATCACCCCTGTCCCCAGTCTGTCATCCCTGCCTCCAGCCTCTGCTTCAGCCGGAGGTGTGCAAGGCACTGCCCGTGAGCTCAGGATGGAGTGTGCATTTCCAAATGGTTACAGACAAATCCAGGGAAGGGGCGCCTGAGTAGCTCTGTAGGTTAAACGTCTGACTGTTGATTGCAACTCAGGTCGTGATGTCACAGTCGTGAGTTCCAGCCCCTCGTCCGGCTTCGTGCTGGCAGGGCAGAGCCTGCTCGGGATTCTCTTCTTTCTCTGTGTCTCAAAATAATAAAGTAAAGGAGGGAGGGAGGGAAAGATAGATAGATAGGACTTACGCTAGAATTTGGATTTTCAGTGTTCTGATGGGTGTGTGCTGGGCCCCGCGCATTTGTCCATGTGCGTGTGATCTGTGTTAGGCTGGTCTTGGGCGGACTCCTACTGGAGTCCAGCTCCAGCAGGTCCAGGGCTCCCTGAATGGACGGTGTCGGCAAAAGAGAGTGAGAGTGCCTCGGCTTCTTTCTGCTCACCAGGGCAGTCTCTCTACCATGACCCGAGAGTCAGCTCTATTTATTGAAAAAATGTATGAGATATAAAACAGAAGTGGCAATTGCTTAGACAGTAATTTCTGATAAAAAAAATTCTCTGGTATGTGAAAATTTCCTAGAACATAGATTGGTGGAAGACTCATGCATAGTCTTTACCAGTAGAGATTGAAGTAGGTGACTAGGTGTTCATCAGGGGGAAGGAAGGGATCTTAGCGTTCAAGTACAGGCAAAGTTTTTAGCACAGCAAAGGCAAGAGTTAGGCCTTTGTGAGCAGGGGTCAAAAGCCTGTTTTTGAGGGGAGGAAAAACAGGTTTTCTCATGAAATAACATTTGCTCCTATAATCACAAAAGAAGAAACTCCTATAACAAGTTTTCTCACAAGGTACAATTCACATATTTTTAACATAAGAAGGCAAGTCACTCCTGGTCTCAGTCAGTCAGGCGCCTTGGGGGTCGGCGCTCCAGCAGAAATCGAGTGGGGGTAGATGTCGGTCACCATCTGGCGGCGGGAGGCCTTGCAAACCTACCTTGCTTCACAAGGAGATTTTTCCTCTACTTAGGAGTTCAGAGAGACCCAGCTTCCCGCAGACGCCACTTGGTAGGGTCACACACGCTCACACACACCGACCCCTGGCCCTCTGGGGGCCCTCTGTGGGAATGCGCTCTGCACACGGTCTCTCCCTCGTGCAGGGCCCTGTTGGCCCTTGGCTCACCCCCTGGGGCCCAGACTTGTCCCCCCCACCGCGTGCTGGGGGGGCATGCCTCGGTGCCTCCTGGGGTGCCCGGTGCCCATTGCTCCAGCTCCGGGGGCACCTGCCTAAGGTCATCCATGTCCCCTACAGAGGCCCCGGGACCCGAGCCCGACCCGCAGGAGCAGCTGGTCTTCGGCAGTGGGGACACTGTGGAGCTGAGCTGCCGCCTGCCCGCCGGCGGTCCCCCAGGGCCCAGCATCTGGGTCAAGGACGGGGTGGGGCTGGCGCCCTCAGACCGCATCCTGGTGGGGCCCCAGCGGCTCCAGGTGCTGAACGCCTCCCAGGAGGACGCGGGCGCCTACAGCTGCCGCCAGCGGCTCACTCAGCGCGTGCTGTGCCGCTTCCGCGTGCGGGTGGCAGGTGAGTGGCGGGGGCGGGGGCTCCCCACGCTGATGGGCTCGGTGCCCCGCTGGCAGGGAGGAGGGTGCCCCGCAGGAGACGCCGTGCAGGACTGGCTGGAGATACCCCCGGGGGCGCCTGCCTGTTGGCCGACACAGGCTCTTGCCTGTGTTTCAGATGCCCCGTCCTCTGGAGACGATGAAGACGGGGAGGACGAGGCCGGGGACACAGGTGAGCCCGGCGCCGGCGCGCAGGGGCGTCCGGGCGGGGGGGCCGTGCTCTGTGGCGCTGGGGCCTCCTGCTCACGGGCACTGCCCAGCCACGCTCAGGCACATCGTCTGGGCCTGCAGGGTGGGGCTCCCTGGAGTGCCCCCTGCCTGGGCCTCAGCACCCTTCTCTGTGAAGTGGCTGCGTTGAAGGTGGCAGGGCAGGGGTGGAGGGTGAGGGGGCACTGTGTCCCTTCCCTGTCCTGGGGGATACCTGCCCACCTCCCAAGGCAGAAATGCAGTCCTCCCCTCAGTCAGCTCCTAGGAAGGATGGAAACCACTTAGGGTGGGGGAGGGGACAACCCTGAGAACCAGGAAGGGGGCTGGGCTTCCCCATGCCCGGCACTGCCTCATCACCATGTTGTCGACTGCCTGGCAGACCTGGAGTGCTCTGGAGGGTGACTCAGGGTCTCAGATTCTAGCAGGCCCCTGGCCCCCTATAGCACTCTGGCCTCTCCAGGTGGCTGGGCCTCACGTCCTGGTAAAGTGTTTACAGACCCCGGCCTTGCTGGTCCAGCCAGCTGGGCTCCGTGACCTGGGCTGACCTGGTTCTTCCACTGGGCCGGTCTCCCTGGGTGGGTGAGTGGGTGCTCCCCTGGGAGACATCCTGTGTCTGCAAGGCTCCCGGGTCATGGTGTATTATCCTGGACCCTTGGACCCTCTCGGCTGGTACGGGTGCCTGAGGGCAGTGGACAGGCTTTGAGGATCCCGGGAGGCGGTGTTGGGGTTGTTGGGAGCCTTGTCCATCCAGAGCTCCCCAAAATCCAGCACTCCCTGTGGTGGGGCAGCTTCTGAAGGGGGGCCGGGGGGACCCCTGCTCACAGCCTGGCTGCGGCCTTCACGTGCCCCTTGGCCCACAGGGGCCCCTTACTGGACGCGGCCCGAGCGGATGGACAAGAAGCTGCTGGCCGTGCCGGCGGCCAACACCGTCCGGTTCCGCTGCCCGGCCGCCGGCAACCCCACTCCGTCCATCTCCTGGCTGAAGAACGGCAAGGAGTTCCGGGGGGAGCACCGCATCGGGGGCATCAAGGTGGGCCTGGTGGCGGGCGGTGGCGGCGGGTGGGGGCCTCGGACTGCCGCCCGCTCACCCGCGTGCCCACCCGCAGCTGCGGCACCAGCAGTGGAGCCTGGTCATGGAGAGCGTGGTGCCGTCGGACCGCGGCAATTACACGTGCGTCGTGGAGAACAAGTTCGGCAGCATCCGGCAGACGTACACCCTGGATGTGCTGGGTGAGGGCGGGGCGGGCGCACCAGGGGAGTCCTGGGGCGGGGGCGCGGCTCCGCCGGGTGGCCCCTGAGCCTCGTGTGCCCCCCCAGAGCGCTCTCCGCACCGGCCCATCCTGCAGGCGGGGCTGCCGGCCAACCAGACGGCGGTGCTGGGCAGCGACGTGGAGTTCCACTGTAAGGTATACAGCGACGCGCAGCCCCACATCCAGTGGCTCAAGCACGTGGAGGTGAACGGCAGCAGAGTGGGGCCTGACGGCACCCCCTACGTCACCGTGCTCAAGGTGGGTGCCGCGCGGGCCCCCCCCGCAGCTGGGGACTGGGTTAAAGGATCGGCGGGCGGGCCCCAGACATCGGACTGTCGGGGAAGGAGCCGGGGCGGGCTCGGCCCAGCACTGGCGGGCTGGGGGCGGGCTGGGGGCTGGCTGGGGAGTCTGGGCTGTGTCCCAGCCTGTCGGGCTGTGAGTTCTCAGTTTCCCCATCTGCTTTGAGAGGTGGCCTGAGCCCCGGAGGCAGGCCTGCAGGCAGCGCCCTGGGCAGGGCCCAGACTCGGGGGCCCGGGCAGGCAGATGGCTGCTGAGCCCTTCCGGCGAACTCTGGGCCTCGGGTGCAGGCAGTGTCCTCCCGCCGCCCCAGCTGAGCTGTCTGCGCGTGTGGCGCTTGGAGCCCGTTGCCTGCCCGCCTCCCTCGGCCCTCGCCGGGGACAGCCACTGCCTGGTTCCCAAGGCCCTGGGGGCAGGGGTGGGGGGCCCCCGAGCTGACGGTTGCAACGCTCTCAGCCCAAAGAGAAACGTGGGCTGCCAGTGGGGGTGGGGGCAGGGGTGCAGACCTGACCGGAGAGGCCGCCGTGACCCCGTGCTCTCTCTGTGCTCGTGGGAACGCGCTCGCCGTGAGCCGGGCAGCGTCACGGCAGACCAGCCCGGAGCCCAGGGACAGGCAGGCGGAGTCCAGGCCAGTAGGGCTTCTCTGAGGGGCTCCTGCTGGGGCCGCACCCCAGGCGGTAGTGGGTAGACATGGGGAAGGCGCCTCCCGTGGAACCACAGCCCGCCGCCGCCTCCTGCGGGGTGTCCTGGCTGAGCCCCCGGGCCTTGAGGGCCCCCCGGACGGCAGGGTCTGCACCCGCGCCTGCTCCCGCCCGGCCACTCTGGGCCCGGCCGCGCTGCCAGGGGCGCGCCTGAGCTGGGTCTCTTGTCCCCGCAGTCCTGGATCAGTGAGAGTGTGGAGGCCGACGCGCGCCTCCGCCTGGCCAATGTGTCCGCGCGCGACGGAGGCCAGTACCTCTGTCGAGCCTCCAATTTCATAGGCGTGGCTGAGAAGGCCTTTTGGCTGCGTGTCCACGGGCCCCAAGCAGGTAACGACTCTGTCCCATGCTGTCTGGCACGCCGAGCTCCAGCTCCCGACGCCCTGGCCGTGCGCCCACCTGCACGCCCCCGTCCTGCTCGCTCCCCGCCCTGCGGCTCGCATGGCGCTCCGCCGCAGCCACCTCTGCCTGCAGTGCCGGTGCCTCCACTGCGACCGCCCGCTTCGAGCCCCCCGGCCCGTGCTGACCCCGCCTGTGCCTCTCACGCCCCCCCCAGAAAGCCTTCAGCCCCGGTAGGGCCGCTGCCCACGTGAGCTTCCGCACCCCCACTCGTGTGTGCGTGCGTGCGTGTGTCTGTCTCTCTGTCTGTCTCACCCTTGCTCGCCCCCGGCCCCACTGCCTGCTCATTTCCTGCTGGTGTGTCCATCTGTCCGTCTGTCCTGCCCCCGCCTGCGCTCCCGCCCCAGTACGCACGGCAACCCCGCATGCGCGTTCGTGGAGCGCTGCTGGCCGCACGCCTGGCGCACACCTGGGACAGAGGACTCGCCGGTGGAGGGACAGCTCCGGGCTCTGTGTGGACGCGCGAGGCGTAGGGCCCGTGGCGCCGCGGTGCGGTGGCGGTGGTGGCGGCGGCGTTTTCCTTGCAGCCCGGCGGGACCGTCGCCGCGTGGACTCTGGCCGTGGTGCCCGTGGCAGGTGCTGGCGCTTGCCTATCGCGCTCTGTTCTCTCTTTGTAGACGGCGGGCGCTAACAGCACCGACAAGGAGCTAGAGGTTCTGTCCTTGCGCAATGTCACCTTTGAGGACGCGGGGGAGTACACGTGTCTGGCGGGCAATTCTATCGGGTTTTCCCATCACTCTGCGTGGCTGGTGGTGCTGCCAGGTACTGGCTCCCGCCGCCGCTCGCTCTGTCCCTGTGCTCTGGGGTCACTGGCTTGGGTCACACCGGAGCTGCCAAGTTCAGGCGGGGGACCCTGGGGCTCACAGCCACCGCGCTCCGCAGCGCTCCTGTGCCGGGCTGTGGGGCTGTTGTGGGGACAAAGGCCACTTGCCCTGTCTTAACTCCGAGGGGCTTCCCTTGAGCCCCTGCTCCCCAGCTTGGTCCCCGGCGGCCTGCGTGGCAGCTCCGCGGTCACCCTGGGTGGCGGGTATGAACGCTGCAGGCTCCGCTGGGCTCTCGCTCTCCTGGGTGTGTCCCTCCTGACCCGGCGTTTCTGACCGTCCCCGCCAGGGGTCTGAGCCCCGCGTCCTTGTCCCTGCTCCCACTGTGCCCGGAGCTCGGGCCTGGGGGCTCCCTCGAGGCGGGGCCGGACCTGCAGCGGCAGTGTCTTTGCAGCCCCGGAGGAGCTGGCGGAGGCTGGCGAGGCTGGCAGCGTGTACGCAGGCGTCCTCAGCTACGGGGTGGGCTTCCTGCTCTTCATCCTGGTGGTGGCCGCCGTGACGCTGTGCCGCCTGCACAGCCCCCCGAAGAAGGGCCTGGGCTCGCCCGCCGTGCACAAGGTCTCCCGCTTTCCACTCAAGCGACAGGTAACAGAAAGTAGCTACCGGGTTCCGAGCCGCCCGGCCTCCTGGGGCTCTGTAGTGGCCGAGCCACCCCTCTTCCTGGTCTTGGCAGCCCCCACAGGGACCATAAAACGTTTAGGGTCTTTCTGCATTTAGCTCTAAGTGGAAGTCAGATGTCCCCTCCCTGCCCCTTACCAGCCCTGCCCGTATAGCCAAAGCCACAGCCTTGCCATCCCTGGGGACCGCCCCGCCCTCCCCTGACCCTGTGGGTCGGGCCCTCGGCACCAGCCTGTCCCTGCTGACCCAAGCAGGTGTCCTTGGAGTCCAACTCGTCCATGAACTCGAACACGCCGCTGGTGCGGATCGCCCGGCTGTCTTCTGGGGAGGGCCCCGCGCTGGCCAACGTCTCCGAGCTGGAGCTGCCCGCTGACCCCAAGTGGGAGCTGTCCAGGGCCCGGTCAGTGGCGGCGCCGCGCCCGTGTGTTTTGGGGCGGGGGTGGGAGCAGGCGCAGGGTGTGGTCCCCTGTTGGGGAGAGGACACTGTGGATTCAAACCAGAGTCAGGTAGGAGTCCATGCCATTGCCGGCGTGGCGGCTATCAGATGTGGGGCCAAGGCCAGAGGAGGCTGGGCCAGGGCCGGGTGCTCTGGAGGGGCGAGTGCCCCTTGCAAAGTGCTGTGTCTGGGTGGCCCCATGCAGGATGAGAGACTGGAGGGTCAGCGTCCTTTATCCTATGAGCAGAGTTGTGGGGGCAAGTGTGGAGGGCTTCCTGGAGGCAGCAGCGCCAGGCCCAAGACCATCAGGACAGGGCCTGGAGCTGGTGTGGGTGCTCACTGCCTCCCCGTTTCTGCCACCAGGCTGACCCTGGGCAAACCTCTGGGGGAGGGCTGCTTCGGCCAGGTGGTCATGGCAGAGGCCATCGGCATCGACAAGGACCGGGCCGCCAAGCCTGTCACCGTGGCCGTGAAGATGCTGAAAGGTGAGGGAGGGAGGGAGGGAGGACATGGCCAGGGGAGCCTGGGCGGGGCCGGGCCAGCAGCGCCTGACGCGCCCGCCCTCCCCTGCAGACGACGCCACGGACAAGGACCTCTCGGACCTGGTGTCGGAGATGGAGATGATGAAGATGATAGGCCGGCACAAGAACATCATCAACCTGCTGGGGGCCTGCACGCAGGGCGGTGGGTGCCGCGGGGGGCGGGCCGTCGGGGCGGGTGTGTGTGTGTGTGTGCACCCGCGGGCACCCCTGGCGGGACCCTTCTCTGACAGCTGTGTCCCCAGGGCCCCTGTACGTGCTGGTGGAGTATGCGGCCAAGGGCAACCTGCGGGAGTACCTGCGGGCGCGGCGGCCGCCGGGCATGGACTACTCCTTCGACACCTGCAAGCTGCCGGAGGAGCAGCTCACCTGCAAGGACCTGGTGTCCTGCGCCTACCAGGTGGCGCGCGGCATGGAGTACCTGGCCTCCCAGAAGGTGAGTGGGGGGGGCGGGGTCCGCGAGGAGGGGGGGCGGCCAGAGCCTGGGGGGAGCTTCAGCCCTGCCTGTCCCCCCCTTCCTCCCCAGTGCATCCACAGGGACCTGGCGGCCCGCAACGTGCTGGTGACCGAGGACAACGTGATGAAGATTGCGGACTTCGGCCTGGCCCGTGACGTGCACAACCTTGACTACTACAAGAAGACCACCAATGTGAGCCCTGCAAGGGGAGGGGTGTGGGGAGGGGGAGGCGGGGGTGTGCGGGGCGGTGGCCCCGGCTGGGTGGGGGGTGCAGAGTGGGCAGCCTGGGCATCAAGGAGACATCTGGTGGCTGACATGCTTCCCTTCCGCCCTCCCAGGGCCGGCTGCCCGTGAAGTGGATGGCACCGGAGGCCTTGTTCGACCGAGTCTACACCCACCAGAGTGATGTGTACGTGGCCGGGGCCAGGGATGGGGGGCCGTGTGGGTCCCAGGGCGGAGGCCCCAGCGGTGGCTCCTGCCCTGGCCCAGCCCCCGGCTCGCCGGTGGGGGGGTGTCGGGGGCAGGCGGGCCCCGGAGGGCATAGGACCCCTGGCGGTAGGGCCGGCTGACGGGGTTGTGCTCCCCGCCAGCTGGTCCTTCGGGGTCCTGCTCTGGGAGATCTTCACCCTGGGGGGCTCGCCGTACCCCGGCATCCCCGTGGAGGAGCTCTTCAAGCTGCTGAAGGAGGGCCACCGCATGGACAAGCCGGCCAACTGCACGCACGACCTGTGAGCATGCCCGCCCGCCGCCGCCCCTGCACACGCCTGCCTGCGGGACCCTGGGGGCGAGGCCTCGGTGCCCGGGGGGGGGGGGGGGGGGAGCCCGGCCGGGCGGAGCCTCACGCTGGCGCCCCGCCAGGTACATGATCATGCGGGAGTGCTGGCACGCGGCGCCCTCGCAGAGGCCCACCTTCAAGCAGCTGGTGGAGGACCTGGACCGCATCCTCACGGTCACTGCCACCGACGTGAGTGCCCGCTCCGCCCACCTGCCTTCCCAAGGGGCAGGGGTGCGGCAGGGGCTCTGGGGCGGGGCCGGGGGATGGCCAGACTGGGACGCCCTGACGGCCGCCCCCCCCCCCCCCGCAGGAGTACCTGGACCTGTCGGGGCCCTTCGAGCAGTACTCGCCGGGCGGCCAGGACACCCCCAGCTCCAGCTCCTCGGGGGACGACTCTGTGTTTGCCCACGACCTGCTGCCTCCAGCCCCTCCCGGCAGCGGGGGTCCTGGGACGTGAAGGGCCGCCGCCCGAAGGCCGAGCCCCCGCCAATGTGAGAGCAGACCCCCGCTCACCTGCCGCTGGAGGCGTGCTGCCGACCCCTGGGGCCAGCTGGCCTGGGCCTTGAACCTGGGCCGGGGGTGGGGGGTGGGGGGTGGGGGCGGCCGCACAGACGGCGTTGCATCTGTGTGTGTGTGTGTGCGTGCGCGCGCATGCGTGCGGCTGTGAGCAAGTCTCGAGGCCCCCGGTGCAGGGTCCCTGGGGTGCCCGCCCTGCTGTACGATGACCTCCTTGCCACGTGTGCTGGCAGCACCAGGGGGACCGAATGTAGAATGTAGAGGGGCTCCCCCTCCGGGAGCACTGGGGGGTTGGCCGAGCTCTGGCACCCAGCGCGGACCGAGGCCCCTCCGGGGGCCCAAGCTGAGCCTGCAGGGAGCCCCCCTGTGGCGCCCCTCCCACCGAAGCGGCACCTTGGGCCTGGGGGTGAGTTCTAGCACACAGCCCCCCCCCCCCCCCCCCCCCCCCCCCCCCCCCCCCCCCCCCCCCCCCCCAGGCCTCCCCACCTCCCACCCTTCTCCTCGGAGACTGAATTACGGGTACCTGAAGGCAGGAGGCTCTAACTTCTGGCCGAGAGGTTGGCTTCAGACATGAGTGTACATTATGTGATAGATGCTGCGTAGGACACACACGTACGCACGTATATAGATGCCTGTAGGGAAGGAGGGGCTGGTCTGACGGCCTGGGGCCCTGAGGGCGCAGGAGGCCCAGCCACCCAGGCCCGGGAGGCTCCTCGGGGTCTTTGAAAACTGGCAGAAGATGGAGAGGCTTTCCTGGCACCGCAGTTTTGTTTTAAAAATTGTATATTTGTAAAGCTATTTATCGACCCCCAGGACCCCCCCCCCCCACGCTCAGAGTGTGTAGCTAGCCGCCTGGCAGGTTTCCGTTCTAACTTATTAACAGCCAAGAAGGTTACCTCTTCACGGAGAGGGCTCGCTGAGGGCTTCACCCCAAAGCCCAGTCGGGTCCCTTGCACCCTGAAGGGTCCTTAATAGTTTGAGGTGATTCTAGTGAGGATATTTCATTTCCTTTAGCCTTCTTTCCCAGGGGAATTAGATTTCTGTAGGGTTTTTCTTTAGGAGATGTATTTTTTTGGACTTCAGAGCAAGCTGGTATTTTCCTACGAGTTCTAATTGCCATGTGTCATGAGTGGGGGGGCAGTTTTCAGGGGGGGCCGACCCTGCACGCAGGCTCAGATGTTATTAGACGTTACACGTTTATATATATATATATATATATAATTTATTGAGTTTTTACAAGATGCATTTGCGGTAGATTTAACACTTCTTATGCTTCTAGACTTTTATAGCCCAGACCGCTACCTTTCAAAGCTTGGGAGAGAAAGCCGTGAATTCAGTTTTGTTACTTTTTGTATTGTTAACGGCCCGAATTTGGGTGGCTATCTTTTGCTTCTTGGCTGGCCAGCTGGGCAGTGGTCCAGGCTGGTCTTTGTTCTCAGGCCCCCCCGCCTCATGGGGGCCAAAGTGTCAGCCCAAGCCAGCAGACAAGCTTTCCAAAAAATAAATGGAGTCAACTGGCTCACATCCTTGCTCTGTGCTTCCGGTTTCCTGCCCTTCTGGACCCACCGGCAGTGTTCCCTCTGTCCGCCCAGGACGGGTTCTGTCCTCTGCTCCCCAAGGAGGGTGGAGTCACCGGCTGCTTGGGTCACAGGTCTCTGGTCTCCAGTCAGGATAGGACGAGCCCGGGGCAAAGCCAGGGTCTGGGTGGTCCAGTGTGTGCCCGGCGCTGACAAGCCTCGGCCCACTGGTGGCCTTCACCGCCTCGGTCCCAGGTCCCCAGGCGCAGGAGATGCAGGTACTGTGGTGTCCACAGGAGGGCCGGTGGGACCGGCCCAGGGCAGGCCTCCCCTTCCTTGGGGGGCTGTAGGAGGCCTGCCAGGCCCCCAGCTGCCCCCAGCTGATGGAGTCCAGGCTGTGGGGCTCCTGCGGTCCCCCTCTTCACCCTGGTCAGCTGGGGAGGGGGGAGGTGGTTTCTAGGTGGGCTCACTCCCACCCCCAGGGAGCTGCCTGCAAGCAAAGCTCTCACCTGGCTCCTGAGCCACCAGACCCAGGGACACTACCCTCTGCCCTGCTGGGTGCACTCCTGTTCCTGGACGTTCCCTTCCCCATCCCTGCCTGCCCCCCCCCCCAGTCCTGACTTTGAGTGCATGCTGACAGGATCTGGCCCCCTCTGCTCCAGCGTCTGAGGGAGCGGGGACATGGAGCAAGGAACCCACACACACGGCAGTGGTGGGGCAAGTCTGGGAAGACTCAACAACCCTCAGGGGCGGTGGTGCCCAGGCCAGGCAGCGAGACTGGAGAGGATTCTGGGACAGGTGCCCATGCACAGACGTGCATGGATCCTCAGCGCTGCCCGGGGCTGGCTGTCCCTCCTCGGCTCACGGAGTTTGTCAGCCGCGTGCCCCCCTCCTCGCCCCCCCTCCCCCCCGTGTCAGGTCTCGACACGAAGGACCGCGGCCGGCCATGGGCTGTATGAGCTACTACTCTGGCTTCTAAGAAACTCCCTGGGGGCCGAGTTTACCTCACCTCCTGCAAGTGAGGTGTTCCTGGGGCCTCCCTGGAGAGCAGGCGAGGCTACTAGGGACCTGGCTCCAGAGAACCGATAAGCGTGCCGTCCAATACCTTGACCCCACTCAGGGAAGCACTCTCCGCACCCGTCCAGCCTGCCAGGGACCCCAGGTTTTTGTGCCCAGCGCGCTGGGGACAGGGACAGAGATAGAGGGCATTGAGGGCGTGGACCACGTGCGCAGGAGCCCGGTGGGGTGCTGGGTAGGGAACTGGGGAGCCCCGGGAGGTAAGGAGTCTCTGGGAGGTGGGGAGTCCTGCGGGGAGCCGGGGAGCCCAGAGGGAAGCCCGGGCAGGGGGAGGGACGGGAACCCAGGGAGCCGGAAGAGCCCAGCCGGCAGCCGCTGGGGGAGGGCCGCGGGGCGGGGAGGGGCAGGAAACGCGGAGGCGGGCGGAGCGCGGGCCGGGAGCGCCCCCTAGTGCCTGCCGGGCAGAGTTCCCGCGCGTCCCGGGCGCCTGTCCTGCGCGGCCCCGCTGGGCTCCGGGCGCGCGCTCGGGACGAGGAGCGCTGGCGCCAGGGGAGAGGCGGTCTTCCGGACGCCGGACGGAGACCCCGGGCGGGCGGGGGCTGGGAGAGGGACGGGCCGGACCGGCAGGGGCGAGGGCGGCTCTGCCCTTCGCGAGCCCTGGAGCCTATCCGCTTCTCTCCGGCTCCGACTCTTCTCACGGTTCCGCCCAGCCCCGGTGACCCCGCCCCGCTTGGGCGGCCCCGCCCCTGCCGGGCTGCACCTGTCCGGCGGCACCTGCAGCCCCGCCCGTCACCTGCCACCCGGGCTGTCCTTCTTCCCGGAAACGGTGGGGTCCGACCCAGCCCCGGGGAAGGCCTCTGGGGCGGCACGCCAGCTCCCCTATTCCGGGCCCTGCCCCGGCCCTCGCTTTCAGCCCTCGCAGCCCGGGCTGGCTCCACCTGGGTCGAGTGCCTCCGCACTCCTGCCCCCTGCAGGCTCACCCTTTGCTATTTGGTTCATAAGAGGTCGGCTGCCTCCTCCCTGGCCTGTTCCGCTAAGCTGGACGCCATCCGTCATTCACGCACCCTGCGTCCTCTCCCCCATGCGGCGGCTCGCAAGGTCTTCAGAGGGTGCGTCCCCACGCAAAACACATTTGGAACCCGGCCTGAGTGCACCGTCTCCAGTCGCCTCCAGCACAGTTGATCGCTGCTGTATCTCCTTGGTCCTGAATAGCCCCTGCCCTTGTCTCTGCCCGGAGCTTTCTGCAGGGGCAGCCTTGTCCTGGATTGCTGGTGCTCCCATGGGCCCATGGGCCCCTCAGATTTCCCTGGCCGGGCATCTGGGGCAGGAACACTGTGGGGGAAGGGGCAGAGCAGGGCACCTGGCCAGCAGCCCTCACACCCGGCTCCCCCAGCACCCAGTGGCCCCAGCTCACTGCCCCCACCACTCCCAGCACCGCCATCTGTGGGGTTTGCGAAGCAGGACAGGTGGATTCCGGCGTTCCTGCGGGTCCCCCGGCTGGGCTTCTCCCTAAAGTTCATCCAGGGGGTAGAATCTTGTGAGAAGAGAACTGGTGTCGTCATCTGCACCAGCAGGCGCGTGGATGTTGGCTGACAACCCACAAGCGTGTTTCATGCTCGTTTTGTCCACGTTCTGGCCGGGAGTGTCCCTTCTGGCCAGCTGCTGTGTCCCTGCAGCATGGTCTCCTTAAGCAATCCCTGCCTCCGCCCCTGGTCAGCCTTCCCAGAGCCGTGGTGGCCTTCTGAACCGTGGAATCGAGAAACGGGCTCCAGACCAGGTCTTGTGTTCTGGGGCTGCTGCTGCCCACAGGCTCACATAGCCCCTGTCCCTGGCCACTGACTCCCAGTGGGGAAGGACCCCACGGAGTGAACACATGTCTGGATGCCTGCCAGGGGCACCATAATGAACCTGGATGGAAGCCTCTGGCCCAGGGCCCAGGCAGGGGGAAGGCAAGGGCTGAGGCCTGGCGGCCCCCAGCTTTCCAGACCTATGGGGTAGAAGGAAAAAGGGTGGCCTCGGGGAGAGATGGGATGCAGGTTAAGGTGGCCCTTGGGCAGGGAGGAGACCCAACACAGGTGGAAGGATCCCACTAGAGCCCCATGCAGCCTGGTGCCAGGGAAGGGGTGAGGCCCCCTGAGCCAGGATGTAGGTCCTGGGCTCAGGGCCGTGATCTGTCCACAGGTGGGGAGAGTGCCTGCCCTGCTCCCAGGGCCCTCTGCCTGGTGCCCCCAGGGGGGGCTCGGCCCTCCATTCTGGGGTAGGGCACAGGCAGCCCCAAGGCGGCCCTGCTGCCCATACGCCCCCTTGGCACTCTGGGGAGCGGGCTGCAGGGTCAGGAAGGGAGAGCCCCTGCAGCCTCTGGGGTACGTTCGGCGGAGCACGCAGCCCCCACTCCCAGGAGTCATCGCCCCAGAGTATTTCACACAGAGCCATCCCCTCCTGGGTGACCCTTGGGCCAGGATCCCGGTTCTGCCCACCCAGGCTCAAAGGCGCCCACTGAGGGCTGGGGGAGGGGCAGCCCGGGCAGGCAGCGCCCCCCTTCCTGATCTGGACAAAGCAGCCATCGCACGGCGGGCAGAGGTCATGGAGACAGCGCTTTATTAAACCTTTCCTTCCTTCAAATTCAGCGTCTAGTCCCCACCACAGGGATCAGTCTGGGTGCACAGGCCGGCGGGACACGGAGGCACACTGTCCCAAGACGAGCGGACACCGCAGGCCAGGGCCGGAGCTCCATCTGGAATCCGGCCTCACGCAGCACATCCAGGCGCACGGCCACCTGCCACCCCTTCAGCGGCAAAGGCCAGACCGCAGGGCACAGCGCTGCCACCAAGGCAGCCGCTGCCAAAGCCCTGACATCTGCCACCTTGACTCCTGAGGTGTCCCACGATTCAAAGACCTTACTTTTGAGCTGTTACGGGAGCAGTAATTTCACATTTAACAAAAACCGTATTTCTACAAAAGATGTTTATACACAGCCCAGGAGGAAGGTTCTCAGCGGTGCGGGCCCTGGGACCCCAGGACACACAGAGACGGAGCTCAAAGCCTGGGGGTGCTGCCCTGAGGACCCCAGGGCCGAGCTGTGAGAGCCACTGCCTGCAGCTTCTTCAGAAATTACAAAGTGCCCTTCACTTACAAAGTCCGGTTCTGACATTCCACAAGGGCTCCGGGAGCCGCAGGCAATTTCCCGAGTCCCAACCAGAAGAGTGGGTGTTCAGGAGCAGGGAAAGAGGGGGCAAGTGCTAGGAATTCCCATTTCATTTTCAAGTAGACGCAGCCCCCCCCACCCCCCGAAGACACAGGAGCCCCCTCCGGGGCAGGGAGGCTGGCCCTGGCACTCAGGCCGCCGACACCTGGTGGCCAGTGACATTCAGGGCAGGAAAAGCCCACGTGAGACAGAGGGGAGCCTGCGGCTGACTTCGCCGACACTGATGGTGCCCGCGGCGGGTCAGGCCCGTGTGGATTCGAGAGGCCCCGCGGCACCCAGGGGTGACAGTGCAGATGACGCAGGCCAGGGGGACAGCACCCACGGGGACGCCCGGGGCGCCGAGGCTGAGGACAGGAGGTGGCCGTGGCTGGCCCGGGTCCCAAAGCAGTGCCCACGGGAAAGACGCCGCCACCCACGGGGCACGCGGGCAACCCCAGGCCCCACACACGCACCTTCCCTACGGCTGAAAACCCGCTACTGAGGGGAGTGTGCGGTGGTTCGTTCATAAATAAGCATCTAGAATTTATGCATTTCTTTCTCAAACGACTGACGTAAAAACCCTTTAGAACCCAACTGCTACTTTACAAAGGTTTACATTTGATGATCCGGAATTGTGTTCCTATTTTGTCAAGTTTCCTCTTGTGACGGCTGAACGAAAAGCTCCAGGTCACGGAGAAGCCGTGGTGCGGGGGCGCTGCTGCTGCGGCCCGCGCCCGCCTCCTGCGCCCGCGCCTCCCGAGGAACGTGCTTCCTGGACGGGCCCGGCCTCTGAAGGGGCAGCGCCACGGAGCCGGGACCGCGGGCCACCGAGCACCGCCCGCCCGAGCTGCCGGGCGCCAACCCGGCTGGATGCCAGGGCCGGCGCCGAGCCCACGGAGGCCGCCCGCTCCCCCCAGGGGCACACCAGGCCAGCCCGACGCAGACCCACACCGGGGTCCCCAGGACGCGCCACCTCAGGACCCGGAGCACAGCCGGTGGCCTGCGTGTCGGGGGGGGGGGGGGCAGGTAGCGAGGGCAGCAGGGGGAAGGGCGCACGCAGAGCCCAGCCGGACACACAGTGGGACCTGCTCTGATCCCCGACGGGCGACGAGGCGCTAACGACCCAAGTCGGGGTACTGTAAAAGCCGCGACAGTGTGATCGCTCCCTGAATGGACACGCTGCATTTTCCGGGCTCCGTCAGCGCCTCTCCCCACACGATCCACACGGCGGGCAGAGGGCCGGGCGCAGTCCCGCGAGTCAGCTGCCCAGCACCGGGCCAGGGTCAAAGGTTCCGTCGGGCAGGAGCGGACGCGCACTGACAGGGAGCGCGCACAAGGCACGACGCCCCTGCCGCAGAGCTGCTTCTCCAGAGGCCGCGGGATCCCCGTCGTTACAGAGGCGACGCTGGAAACGTGCACGAGTCGGTGCTCTGAACGGCCAGTCAGGAACCGGAGTCCGCAGCCTGACCAGGGGCACGTCTTCTCCGGGCCGAGAGGGCCGCGGCGCCTCCTCCCTGTGCCCACCGCCGGGCCTTTCTCCTCCTGGGGCAGGCGACACGGGGGTCCGGCCCTCTCGGCGAGGCACCGCCCTGCCCCAGTCCGGCCGGGCCCACCTCGGAGCCAGGAGGCCGCCGCCGTGGGATCCAGACACGGGCCCTGGAGGGGTTCGGGGCCTCCAGACTGAACAGATCTTCATGGAATGATGAAAATTAAAAATCACTTGATTATGGAAGCTTCTGATTTATTCCAGACAAAATACTAGATTTGTCACTAACGACCCCCTCAAGGCCGGCGCGGGCACGGAGGCAGGCCCGGCCCAGGCCCCGCGGTGCCCGCGAGCAGGTGGCCCCTAATTCTTCACCTCGGCGGCCTCCTTCTCAGCCTTCTCCTTGGCCTTCTCCTTCTCCTCCACCTTCCCCTCCTTTTCCAACATGGCTACAATCTCGGCCACCTGGCTGGTGGAGACGTGAATGTCTTCTTTGTCTACCAGCTCGATCACCTGTGCGCACGGGAAAGGGACAGGGGACGTAGGGGAGCACGCGGAGGACGCGCTGGGGACACGGCACGGCCCCCTGGTTCTCGGAGGACTGGGACGCCTCCCACCCCCAGGAGGGGGACGTGCGCCTCTCAAGGACCCCGGGGACGCCTCCTGCGGGGCCTGGGGTGTAGGAAGGAGCGGTGTGGAGCCAGGCAGGCTGATGGCGCATGAGGCTGCCGGGCCGGCTGCCTGCTCGGGGCTCGGGTGGCCTGCCCTGGACAGAGCCCAGGAGGGTGCAGGGCGTGAACACGGGAGCTGCCGGCCACACCAGGGCGAGGGGCCCCAGGGAAGGGGAGGGTGACGAGGGCTCGGGCCTCCCAGCCTCTGCTGCCGCCCCGCACGGCACGCCAGCGGGCGTCCTCAGCACCCGTGAAGGGCTCATTCCTCAGAAACGCGAGTGCACGGCCTGCTCACGGAGGGGCGCGCCGTTCCGGGTCTCCCGGGCCGCCCAGCTCTCCGCACCGGGGAGCCGAGTGGCCCCACGCCCGCCAGCGCGCCACCGGGACCGAAGCCACACGGCCTCCCGAGGTCTGCGCGCCCCGCGGCTCCGCGCGACGCAGGAGAAGCCAAGTGTCCCGTTAAAAAGCAGGCGGGCCGCTCTAGATGGCTGTCCTGACGCCCTGCTCCTCGCTCCGCGGGGGCCGGGCCGGGCCGGGCCCCGACCTGGCCCCACCCACTCACCTTGACAAGGTCGTCGATGTTGACCTTGCCGTCCTTATTTTCATCCAGTGCCGAGACCAAGCTGATGAGCTTGTTTTCCGGAATGTGCTTGATTTGCTTCATGGCACTGACGAGCTCGGTGACGCTGATGACGGTCCCCCTGGGGGGACACAGCGCGCATGCGGCACAGCCGCACCGGACCTCCCACAGGCCAGCCCCGACCCGGGCACCCCCTCCCTCCGGGGTGCCCTTGCCCCTGCATCTGGGCACGTGCAGGCGAAAGGTCCAAGGTCTCCGGGGTGTGCGGTCCCTGCCTCTCTACTGGTGGTGGGGACTCGGGGACAGAGTCCCGTGGTCAGAGTGGGCCTGCGCTGCACAGCAGGTCACCTCTGGAAGGGACACTGACCTCGGCCGGGGGGTGAAGGCCCCCCGACCTGAGGGCAGCAGGAACTCTGCAGCCAGGCCGCCGGCCCCTCAGAGACGTGGGCGCTCAGAGCACAGTGCCCAGCCCATGGGAGCACGCAGTGCTAGCCACTACAGCCTGGCAGGTGGCTTCCTTGGCCTGACAGCTACGCACACAACGGCCTCCAGAGTGGGGCCGTCACTGAGCGCCTGTGTGGCGCCGGCTCAGGGGAGGGAGGGGTGGAAGAGCACCTGGGGGCCTGGGGATCAAGCTGAGTGCACTCGGAGGGAGAGGAGGGCCTGGGGGCTCTGGCGGAGCTGCGCTCCTACGTCCATCCTGGAAGGACCAGCTTGCTGGCAGCCTGGAGAGAGGTGTGAGCTGCGGGGGCCACCAGCCAGGCCACGGTCACAGTGTGATCCTGACAGGGGCCAAGGTGTGCGTGCGTGTGCATGTGCAGAAGAGGTGACCCCGAGAGCTGTTCCAGCAGAACCATTACTGAGTAGTGGACCCTGAGAAGATGTGGCTGGGCTCCTGCTAGAACCGCTGTGTCAAAGGTCAAGGGCTGGCACCACGGCAGAGAAGCACAGCAAGGTCAGAAAGGCCCTGAGCCTCCCGCGCCGGCGTCCGAGCCGCACTCACCCCGCAGGCGGGCCCTCGGTGGCCTGCTGGCCCGTCTCCAGCTGCGCCAGCAGCGCGTCTATCTGCCCAATCATCTGCTGGACCCTCTTCGTCAGCCTCTTGCTGGCTTTGGACTCTTCCACGAAGACCTCTTTGCCCGTCTTTGAAAGTTCCTTTTTGATCTCTTGCAAGTCCTGATGGAATTATTTAGTGATACAGGAGCCTGACAATCAACTTCACCTTGTAGAAGTTAAGTTAACCCAAAGTGGCGTCACAGAGATGGTACCAGGCCATTTACAAAACAGGACAGCAACCCAGTAACCCCAGCCACGGAATGCTGCCAAGTCTTAGGTGCATCCTACAAATCGCTTAGTTTTCCAAACTCAAAAATTTCTGTAGCAAAAAAAATGGAATCGATTTGAACCTCAACTTTCTTGTAAGGAAATACATAAAGTAAACGGAAGAATCAAGGAACATAACGTGTCTTAAATTCCGAGGCCCGGTTTTCCCCATGAGCAAGCAGTGCCGGGAAGGACACTGGAGCTTCTGGCAAACGCCTAAGCCCCAACAGAGAAGCCACGCCAGCAAGGGGGTGCTATGAAAATGGCAAAACATCTTTACCAATCTCGAAACTAGTCGGCTCTTCCCAACAGACGTGTGAAGACACAGCTCTTTTATGTGCTTTTAGAAAGCAGGCTCTACAGCCTACAGCAGGGCTCAAACTCATGACCCCAAGGTCAAGAGTCGCACATTCCACTGACTAAGCCCCCAGGCACCCCAAAAGATAGCTCTTGGAAGTCAGACTAGAAAGTAATATTTATAAAATAGACATGATTTGGGGCACCTGAGTGGCTCAGTCGGTTGACCGTCCAACTTCGGTTCAGGTCATGATCTCACAGTTTGTGGGTTCAAGCCCCGTGTCAGGCTCTGTGCTGACAGCTCGAACCCTGGAGCCTGCCTCTAATTCTGTGTGTCCCTCTCTCTTTGCCTGTCCCCTGCTCATGATCTGTCTCTCTCTGGCTCTCAAAAATAAATAAATGTTAAAAAAAAGTAAATAAAAGACATGTTTTCCTTAAAAAAAGAAACCCTAAGAAACAAAGTAAAAGAACTGTATGTAAGAAAGAAGTCTCTCTCTAGTAAATATGAATGAAACTAGGATTTCCTTTATCAAACAGCCAGACTATTGACCTAATCCCGCACGCGCCTTTAAAAGCTGCAAGGGGCGGGCCCCTGTCGATGAGGGCAGTAGGGGTCTGAGTCTGCGGAGTGGAGCTGCCCCCGCGGCGCCCCGCCCCCGCGGCGCCCCGCCCACCTCGCTGTAGTCCTGCACGTCCTCCTTCAGCAGCTCCAGCTCCTCCTTCTCCTTGGTCAGGGACGACTTCTGCTCCTTCAGCTTCGAGCAGGCGTTGCTGATTATGTCGATCTCCTCTTTCGTTATTTCCTCTTCCTGCGGAGAAGACAGGCACCCTGAGGAAAGCCCGGCCGCAGGGAAGTGCTTACCCCGCCCCGGGGGTCCGCTCCCACCGCGGTGGGCAGAGGCGGGAGGAAGCGCAGTCCCCGTGTTCCCCGTCCGCGGTGCCCAGGCGTGCCCGAGCGTGGATGGGACGTGCACGCGCACCCGAGAAACCATCACCCCCCAGCGAGGTCCGTCGGCCGCCCCAAAACCTGGGAGCAGCTGTCGGGTCACTCACGGAGGTGCCAGAGCGTGAGCTCCCGCACGTGTGCCCTCGCTCGCCCCCTTCCTGGGGGCCCCGCGTGGTCTAGCGCCTTTCATGTGCTGAACGGTATTCCATCCAGGGCACATCCGAATGCGCTCACCCACCGAGTTGTATTGTAGCTCCTTTGACTCTTCACAGACATCTTAGAAGTCGGTTCGTTTCAACAAAAAGCCCACTGCGATTTTGATGGTTTTGAATCTGCAGATCAGTTGGAGAATTAACACCTCGCCCATCTGAGCGCAGGAAATCCGTTCCAGGTAATTAACCTCAACACCTCACACCGGTCGGCGTACAGGCCGAATTTCTTCCTGGTGGTTCACTTTGGCGGCGGGAAATGATACACTTTCTGAAATTTCAACCCATCTGCCATTACCAGTGCAGAAAGCACAGCTGATCGGTAGCTGTCTACACCCTCTATGAATGGGCAGTTTCATTTCTTCCTTTTGGCTCCGTGCTTGTTTCTTCTTGCCTCCGTGCAATGGCCGCCTCTCCGCGTGGGGCTCCTGGGGGCCGCCGCGCCGGCTGCGGCGTCTCTGCGGACGTCTTCCCTGGGGAAAGCGTCCCCTCCACCGGCTGAGGAATGTGTCTCCGTATCAGGAACAGATGCCGGGTCCCGTGAGGTACTTTTCCCGCATCTGCGGAGCCCATCGCAAGCGGCCCTTCCCCTCAGTGCATTACACGTCGTCAGGCCGACCGCCGCTCTGCGCTCCCGGACGAGCCCCGCGGGACCACGGGTGTCATCTCCACAGAAGAGGCGCAGGTGACCAGTTTGCTGAGAACTTCCACGCCCGTGTTCACGCAGGACGTGGTTCCACGGTCTGCTCCAGCAGAGCTGGGGTTGGCACAGGCTCCCCGCACAGCGAGCTAGGAAGCGATCCCCCCGCCGGCTTTGAGCAGTCGGAGCTGCGCCGGAAGGATCCCTGATTTACACACTTGGACTCTTGGGGGCTTTGCCTGTGCAGCCACTGGACCTGGGTTTCTCCGTGGAAAGGCTTTCGGCCGCAAGCTTGAGTTCTGCGCACAGAGCTGTGCGGGATCTCCACTGGCATCCTCCCCCCCCCACCCC
>PJEM01010553.1:0-22841 GCA_004023845.1 Helogale parvula | reverse complement strand
CAGGGACAAGCCCACCTGCCCCGCCCACTCTTCAGGCGTCTTTCAGCGGAACAGACGTTCTTCACTTAATTTGTTAAAGGTCTGTCCTTGTTGAAAGAAGCCCTTGGTGACGTCTGCCTCTGCTGAGTCCCACAAGTCCTCGAACACTTAGGTCTCTAACCCGCGGGGGGGGGGGGGACGCGCCGGTCCGGGGAGACACCCCGCGCCCCACATCGGTTTCATGACAGGTGCCTCCTCCTCCCTGAGCCTCCCCGCCCAGCCAGACTCCAGGGGCCCCATCTCTGCTCCGCTGTCCACATCCCAGCCTTGTACCCCTTAAAAATGACCCCGCCACCTCAGGCCCTGGCCGTGCCCATGGGGTCACCCCTTGAGGCCAGCCTGGCCAGGTTCCCGGAGCCTCTCCCTGCCGTCCTGCCACCGCGTTTGTTTCTATGGGTCTCCTGGGTCATCCAAGGATGGCCCTGGCCTCCCTCCCCACCACTGGCCACCCCCACCCCCCCAAGAAACACCAGCGCAGACACACTACCGCTCTGCTTCCGGTCTAGATCTTCCCTGAGCCCCAGGCCCCCCTGCCGCCTGCTCCAGCACGGCCCTCCCTACCCCATGGCCTGGAGAAGGCTGAGACTCCCACAGGGGAGCTTTTCCTGCCACCTCTGCTCCAAACTGCTCCAGCCGAGGCCACGGGCCACGGGCCACCTCACCCTGCCCATTAGGAGTCACTCTTCAGGCCTTCCCCACCCGGCCCTCGATCCCTATCCCCCGACGAAGTGCACCCTCTCCCGGAGGTGCAACCATCTCCACCCAGGTGTCGAGGGTGGGGCTGTGGGAGCAGGGCCGCCGCCACGTCGCCTCTGACCTCTGGACATGGAGGCCACCCTCCCCCGGACCCCCGGAACCTTGCTCGAAACACCGCGACGTGGATCTGCTGCCCTGGTCCCTCTCCTACTCTGCCTGCCAAACAGATGCCCCCGCCATCTGTCCGCCCGACACCTGGGAGTTCGGGCCGGAGGCACCCATGAGGGGAGCTGGCTGCGGCAGAACGGCCAGGCCATCCCGAGGAGAGCCGGCATGATGCACGGCACGGCAGGCGGGGACGGGCCCTCCCACTGAGCAGCCCCAGCAATGAAGGGGCCTGCAGACCTGCCTCCAGGCGCACCCCCGCCACCTGGGGGACCAGAGGGCCAGAGGGAGGGTAATGGGCGCCTCAACCCTCCAGCTGCTCAGGCCCAAAGCCTGGAGCCCAGCTGGCTCTGCTCTCACCACACTGGGCATCTCCAACCTGCGGCCTCACCCTCGGGTCCACAACTGCCTACGCGGCCCTATGCCAGACCATGGCCCGCGTGGCCCTATTTCCTCAGGACCCCTGCCCCTCGAGCCAGCCCCCCTTCACCCTCCCGTTCAGCTCTAGTATGGCCTCCACCGGGCGAGCGTGTGCGTTACCTTCGAGCCTTCCAGGACCGGGGCCGGGTCCTTCAGGACCTCAGACGGCAGGGTCGCCTCAGGCACTTCTGGCTGCAGCTCGACCACAGGCCTCCCAGGGGCAGCCTCTGCCGTCACCTCTGGCTCCGCTTCCTTCTGAAATGACCACCACTGGCTCAGCAGCGCCCGGCCGCTGTCCTGAGGCGTCGGCACCGGCCCAGGCTGGGGCGCGCTTCCGACAGGCCTGCTCTGTGCCAGTGGGCGCTGCGAGAGCCTGCCAACCGGCAGCGGGTGACACGCCTTCTGAGCTTCCCCGCGGGACCCCCGCAGGTGCCCCGACATGACCCAGGCACTGGGCGCTGCGCTTCCCAGGCCAACTGAGGCCCCCATGTGAGCGGCTCCGGCGTCTCAGTCCACTTCTGGCCCTTCCCCGCCAGCCCCGAAGCCGTCCCGGGCCCTCCAGAGGACACGCCGCCCGAGGGCCCGCTGGCGGGTCCTCCCGCCGGGGGTGAGCCCCCACTCCAGACCTGCAGCCCCACCCGGAGCACTCCTGCACCTGCTGGGCCCCAGACCCCGTCCACAGAAGTCTCCAGAACCCCCCGCCTCCCGCCCCCGCTCACCGCCGCCTCTGAGAGCCGGCGCAGCGCCTCCTCCTGGTGCTCCTGCCGGATGGCCGCCTCCTCCTGCAGCGTGGCCTCCAGCTTCGCCTTGTTGTCCACCTGCTCGCCCTCCACCTCGGCCGCCTTCACCTGCGCTTCCTTTGCCTTCAGAGAGGGGACGCCTGAGAGGGGGACCTGGAGAGGCCACGCGGCACCCCGCCCCTCCCTGTACGTCCGGGAGGGGCTGCCGTCGGGGCTCCCAAGGGGAACGGCTCACACGGCAGGGACCCCGCCTGCAGGCAGATGCTGCGAGGCGGCCAAGGGTCACCTTCTCACATACCACCGGGGTCCTCGGGATTCAGAGAAAAGTCGAGAGAGAAGCGGGAGGGTGGGTGGGCGGATCCAAGGGCTGCCCTGGCCGAGGAGGGGGTGTCTCCGCAGCTGCTCCCCGCAGAAGCAAGGGGCCCCTTCCAGAGTGAGCCGCAGAAGGGGCCCCCTGGCAGCACGTACCACAATCTCCGGGAGCGTCTGCAGCGTGGACTTGAGCTGGTCAGCGGGCGACAGGGTGTCTGGGAGGTACATGGCCCGGGACAGGATGAGCAGGGATGTGGGGATCTCCTGATGCAGGTGCAGCTCCAGCCACTGCAGTCAGGGGGTCAAGACACAGACTCACCCACTGGCCACGTCCCATCTGCCTCTCCTGGGACCCCAAGCTGGAAAGGGCCTCTCTGTTCCGGTCTGATGGGGGAGGGGAATGCGAGTGGATGGGCGCACCGAGTTGTCAAAGGGAGCTTTCCCAAAAAACAGGAGTCCCAATTTCACCGCACCCAACCACCACTGCTGTCTCTTAGGACCTGCCTCCCACCCTCAGGGAGCCGAGCACGAGATGCCGCACAGTGTGGCTGCCGGGCTCAGACCACTGAGCGAGACACCCAGACTTCACGTACAAATCACGTAAAAAAAAACCTGCAAGGGGGGGGCGCCTGGGGGGCTCCGTCGGCTGAGTGTCCGACTTCGGCTCAGGTCACAATCTCATGGTTCGTGGGTTCGAGCCGCATGTCGGGCTCTGTGCTGACAGCTAGCTCAGAGCCCGGAGCCTGTGTTCCGATTCTGCGTCTTCCTCTCTTTCACGCTACCCTGCTCGAGCTCTCTCTCTCTCAAAAACAAACTGCAAGGGTAGCACCCCTGTTCTCATGAGGCCCTTGGGGTCCCGCAGGCCTGCCATGAGCCTGCACTGCTGGAGGTGGTTTTCATGTTACAAAGATACCTCCAAAGTGACAAGGAAGCCCACGACCGTGTGTGGACACTATGTGGACACAGGATGGGATGCGGGACGAGAAGGAAGACGCAAGACTGAGGAAACGCAAACACTCGGATCCCCGCCAGTGTTGGGGTGCAGCACCCACACCGACACGTGTCCCGGGCGTGTGCAGAGAAGGCTGGACACAGCCCCCGGCACCCCCGGGGAAGGCCCGGGGGGACCCCCTTCAGCGAACGTTCCACCTGGGGGCCGCCTGACACGCACCGCTTGTGCTGAAGGGCAGGCGGGTGCCGACATCTCCGTCCACACGTGGAGAGTAACCGCCGAGGCGGCTGCGGCAGGCAGAGCTGAGGGGACCGGCTGGCACCAGCCAGGCCTTACGTCCTCTGACGCAACAGCCGAGTTGCCGTGAGCCTCGCCCCCACCCAGCCTGGCGCCGGCGTGGAGCCGGCCTCTGGGTGCTGGCCAAGGGCCCCCGAGCTGCGGGGGGTGGCAAGCTGCCGCCGAGCGAGGCCCCGGCCTCAGGTGAGAGACCCACTGGAATTTCAGGAGAAGGTAACCTCGTCCTTGTCTGTCCACAGACGACTGGAAGGGGCCATAAGGACGTGATCGACCAAGAGCAGGGGAGAAAAACCGGGCAACGTTCGGAGCCGTGAACACAGGGCGGGCGACAGGTCACCAAGCCCTCGTCCGGACCCCCCGCCAGCAGCCTGGGGGGTCTCCCCACAGCAAGGCCGTCTGTGCTGGTCCCCACGCACCTGCCTCAGCTGCTCCCGCAGACGGTCCTCCGTGACCCCGAGGGCCCGCATGCCTCGGGCCCGACACGCCGCCTGCAGCTCCTTGACGTTCAGGCTGCCCACGCCTTCCTCCGCGATCAGCTGTGAGAGAGGTAACACGGCACACACGGGGAGGTCACCCAGGGCGGCGGCGTCTCTGTGGGCTTGGAGCCCAGGGTCTAGTTGTGAGACACTTTCCTGATGTGCCTCTCCACGTGCAGGACGCGGGGCCACCACTAAGGCCTCAGCTTTGGGTCCGAAGTGACCGGCACTGTCTGATGGGGGCTGGGGGCCTCGGGAAGCACACAGTGGCCAGGACTGATCCGGCCTCAGCCCAGGCCCTGCGCCTCGCACTTGACGCCCCCTCCCCCTTCCCCCTCCTCCCCTCGAGCAGCGGTGCTCTCCTACCCACCGCCCACGGGTTCTCGATGTCCGCAGGCGGAGGAAGGATGGAGAGCAGGGTGACGCTGACCTGGGCCACAGGCCCCTCCCTCTTCCTTAGCTTGAGGCCACGGAGATTCGAGTGAGAAGAATAAACCAAAGACCCGAAGACAGAAAACACAGATTGTCTTGGAAGCCGTGCAGGGGTGCCAGGGGAGGGGAGAGAAGAAAGAGCCAGAGGGGCCCCGAGTCTGTGCCGGCAGCACCTCACAATGACCCTGGGGGCAGAGGTACTGTCACTCCCAGTTTCTGAATGCAGCTCTCCATCCCGAGGTGACCGGGGACCAGTGCACAGGTGTGACAGACATGGCTTCTCTTGGTGGCAGCGCCTCCTGAACCACAGCGGCAAGACCAGACCCAGAATGATGGCAGGAAACCATTCCTGTCCTTTCGCAGACACGCCGCCCACTCCTGAGGCCGTGGTAACCACTAATCCAGTCTTCACGTCTGCGCCTGAGGGCGAAGCACGCTGCGTGGACAGGGTCCCAGGTGCACGACTGCTGGGTTCCCGGGAGGCGCCCGAGCGTGCTGTGTGCCCACGACAGCCCCGTGGCGTGGGAGGCCAGCCCGGCTAAACCCTCTCCCACTGAAGGACAGCGGCCCGGTTTCCAGTTTGGGGTGATTATGAAAAACCCTGGTTTTTGTTTTCCTGTCCCACCTCCTTGTGGGAAACGTGAATTCCACAGCGCTTCCGAGTCCGTCTCCTCGTAGGGCACTTTCAGTGGTCGCTCTGGGTATTAGACTCACACGGTCCGCAGCCCTCAGTCCGGGCCGCACGTGGAGCCCCCACCCCCGGGCGCCCGCCGCCCTCTCCGCACCCTGCGAGCTCGCCTCACCGGCTCTCCTTCCACGGAGCGCCGGCCCACACGGCTCTGGCGTTTCTGCTTCAACCGTCGCGCTGAGGTCAGAAGGCAAGCGGGAAGGAAAGTCTAGCGGGCTGATCACGGTCCTTCTTCGGGTCCCGGGGAGCGTCGGACAACACGGGCTCAGCCGTGCGGGTCCACACAGGCCCGGGACTCCCTCGACCCCGCGGCACCGCAGACGTCCGCCTTCTCTTCCCTCGCGGACTTCATCGCACGAACACCGGACGTAACATGCGGATCGCCCGCAGCAGGGACCGAGGACCCGGTCACGTCCTCCGTAAGGCTGCGGGCCCCCAGCAGGCCCCCGGCAGGTGAGCTTCTGGGGAGCCCGAAGTCCTGCTTGCCCGGCACGGAGCGCTCCCTCTGCTTTGCGTTTTCATGGAGTCAAATCCATGTGCTTTGGGCACTTTCTCTCTCTCTCTGGGAACGTAACTTGGAGCGCCAGAGCCGCGGGTCCGGTAACAAGTGCAGCTGCAGCTCACACTCACGAGGGGCTTCTCCCTCCTGGACCACGGACGTGCCCGCGCACAGCTGCGGCAGCCCGCACGCTGGAAGGGGCGTGGCCCACGCACGAAGGATGGCCGCGTCCTCATCCCCACGTTGTTCAAGGGTCCACGACTCCTGGTTCCCGTGGGGCAGATGCGCGAAGGCCAGTTCTGTTGTTCTTCTTCGGAGAATGTCTGGACTCGCCCCTTTTATAGGCTATATGCCGGACACGGGATTGGGAGTTTACAGGTTCTTTCCAGGGTGTGAGAAATGCCACTCCCCTCCTTCCGGCCGCACAGTTTCTGACGGGCAGCCGGCTGTGGAGCCCCGCCCCCCACCCCACCCCCCGCCAGCCGCCAGGCTCACTGGCCGCCAGGCTCACTGACCGCCGTCAAAACCACGAAGTTGCTTCGGGTCACGTCTTCACATGGAATTCTTTGGCTTGATACCATCTGAGGTTCACTCAGCTTCTAAAATGTGTTGACTTAGGGGCACCTGGGTGGCTCAGCTGGTTATGCATCCTACTCTGGATTTCAGCTCAGGTCACGATCTCACGGTTTGTGAGTTTGAGCACCATGTTGGGCTCTGCACTGACAGTAAGGAGCCTGCTTGGGATTCCCTGTCTCCCTCTCTCTCTGCCTCTCCCCTGCTCACATGCGTGCATGTGACGGCTCTCTCTCCCGGAAAATAAATAAACTTTAATGGCTGAGACCCCTTACCAAATGGGGGAAGTGTTGAGGAGTTATTTCTTCCAGCGCTCTCCCAGCTCTAGCCCCCCTCTTCTCCTTCCGGAACTCTGATGACGAGGACACGAGATGCGCTCCTCTAGTCTCACAGGTGGCTGAGGCCTTGTTTGTTAACTGTTTTCTCCAATGTTCAGATGGGTGATTTTTTTCTATGTGTTTGTTTGTTTAAGTAATTTCTACACCCAGCAAGGGGCTTGAACTCACAACCCCAGATCAAGAGTCACACTCCGGGGTGCCTGCGTGGCTCAGTTGGTTAAGCAGCTGACTTCGGCTCAGGTCATGATCTCTCAGTTCGTGGGTTCGAGCCCTGCATCGGGTTCTGTGCTGACAGCTCAGAGCCTGGCACTGCTTCCGATTCTGTGTCTCCCTCTGTCTCTGCCCCTCCCTTGTTCGCACTCTGTCTCTCTCTGTCTCAAAAATAAATAAACATTAAAAAAAATTAAAGAAAAAAAGAGTCACACACTGCTTGGGGCTCCGGGGTGGCTCAGTCGGTTAAGCATCTGACTTGAGCTCAGGTCATGATTCAGTTCATGAGACTGAGACCCATGTTAGGCTCTTCCGTGCTGACAGCTCCGAGCCTGGAGCCCGTTTCTGATTCGGTGCCTCTCACTCTGCCCCTCCCCGATCATGCTTTGTTTCTTTCTCTCAAAAAAACAAATAAAAGTTAAAAAAAAAAAAAAAAGCGGCCCACACCTCCTCCACCCGGGCCAGCTGCTGCCCTGGATGGGGAATTTCTAGAGTTTTATCTTAAAAGTTCACCAATCCCGTCTTCTGTTCTCTCCTTTCTCCGGGAGAGCCCATCCATTGAGGTTTTTATTTTCAACTGTATTTTTCAATTCTTTTTTTTTAAATGTTTTTTATTTATTTTTGAGAGACAGAGAGAGACAGCACAAGCAGGGGAGGGCCAGAGAGAGAGGGAGACACAGAATCTGAAGCAGGCTCCAGGCTCTGAGCTAGCCCTCAGCACAGAGCCTGATGCGGGGCTCGAACCCACGACCGTGAGATCATCACCTGAGCCGAAGCCGGACGCTCAACCGACCGAGCCCCCCAGGCGCCCCTATATTTTTCAATTCTAAAACTCCATTTGGTTTTCCTTCTTCCTCTCTTTTAACGTTTATTTATGTATTTAGAGAGAGACCGCACAAGCAGGGGAGGGGCAGCATCCACGCGCTGGGCCAGAGTGAGCAAAGAGGCGCAAGTGCCCACGGCCCCGATCTGGGAATGACAGTGCCCCCGGTGACGCTGCCTCCCCTACCGTCAGGACGCCTGCCGCTCCTGTCGGGGCCCGAGGTGCCCACCTTGTCGTCGGCCTTGATGGAGCGCAGCCTCATGGTGAGCTGGAAGCGCAGGAAGTTGTTGGTGCCGATGGACTGCAGCTCCAGCAGCTTGCACAGCGCCACCAGCTGCGGCCGCGTCAGGTTGTCCAGGGTCAGCTCGTCCTCAAACAACTTGGAAAAACGCAGGATCTCCTCATTGCTGGGTCTCTCACCGGTCTCTCGGATCTGTGGCAGCAAACAAGTGGGTCACCCTCTGGGCCAGGGCTTCCCCAGTACCGCCCACCGCCTCGGGTCACCTGCCTGCAGGCCTGCACTGGCTCCCCCCGGTCACGCCTCCAGGCAGCTTCAGCAATCCCCCCCCATCCTTCCCGCCCGCCCGTGCCAGCAGAGCCTGGGCTGGGGTCTGTCCCCTCCTCCCCCAGCCTGGCCCCCCAGCTTATCACAACCACAGGGTCTTAGTTCCAAATCTGCCGAACTCTGCCTCCCCTGGGGCTGCCGCAAAGTGCGGAGACACAGGCAAATCATCCTGAATGTCAGCAAGTGCAAGTTCTCAGGACAACAGGCCTGACCTCACCAAGTGCAGGGAGCACCCCCCCCCCCACCCTCAAGCTCAATTCCCGCCAGGGGGCTCCACTCCTGCGTGCGCAGTGAGCGACGGGGAAGGGAGCAAGGGAGGCGCACCCCCGCATAAGACACAGCAACCCTGAGGCTCTAACCAGCACTTGGGACCAGCGGGCTGAGGCCCCGGGGCTCTGAGGCATCACAGCACCTTCTGGAAAAACACGGAGAAGTCTTTGGTGGCACTGCCCTTGGCCGCCTTGTTCTTCAGGGCCATCTCCTCGATGGTGTCCTGGAGGAACTTGGCCAGCTCCAGCTTGACCCGCAGCTCTTTCTTCAGCCTCTCCTCCTGTGAGGTCAGAGAGGGGGTGCTGCACTGCCCTGGCCGCAGCTGGGCCCCCACGAGTCAGGGGCACCGCTTCCAGCTGTGTGAGGGGGCCCAGCGTGGGGTCAGCACCTCCCCCATCTCCCTGAGCAGCACGCGCCCCAGGTGCTGAGCACTCCCAGAGCTGCTCCTCGAGCGGCCCCTCAGAGCGGGGACCGGCCACGGAAGCTTCTGAGCCTCGCGGGCTGCGTGTGACACAGCTCCGTGACTGCGGCACGGCAGCCGCCTGCCCGGCGCCTGGGCTACGGCAGGTGAACCCTGCCCTCCGCGGGTCTTGCCGCCCATGGATGGCCTCGCCCCGTGCCCTGAAGGACAGTGGGCTACGGAAACTGTACTTTAAAACACTTTTAAAGAAAAACAACTTGGTAGTCCACCATCTACGAGTCACAGCACAGCATGACCGAATTAGGAAGAAAATACACAACTTCGAAACCATCGACCGTCTGAACGTGTCACTACCAACGCAGATGTCATCAACTACGTCCATTCACTCTGAAATGAGCTCACGGCCCCGGGCGCCCCCTCACCTTGATGGACTGGGTCTCGAACGTGGACGGCAGCATGTTGGGGAAGAGCTTCACGGCGACAGGAAGCAGGAACTCCATGAACGGCACGACCACAAAGACCAGGAAGGGCACCAGGCGAAAGAGGTCAGCGCATATCCGGAGAAACTGGGAAAAGGAGGAGGGGAGCGGGGTGAGGCGAGAGCACCGCTCCCGCGGCCGTCGGGGCCGGCCGGGGCGCGAGTGCCCCCACAGGCGTCTCTTTCCCCGGTGTCCACGCCGCGGGAAGACAGCCTCCAGAAAGGCTAGCGGGGCGGAAGCTGGTGGGAGTGGCCCGCCCGGTCCCTTCTCACCCCGCGCCCCGGGGGTCCTGCTCTGCGGAGGCAGCCTGCTGCAGCCACCGCCTGCCCCCTGGACTCGGAAGTCAGCCGGACGAGGGGGGCAGGCTGAGGACTGGCCGTCACGGCAAAGAGTCACCAGGGAAGGCTGTGGCCGCAGACAGGAGAGCGCCGCGGGTGTCCCTCCAGAGGGTCTGGTCTGGCCCACTGTGGCACCCCAGCAGTAATTCCACCAAAACCGGGTGCCTCCTCGACACCCCGCCCCCCGCTGACGACACTCCCGAGGGGAGATCACCGACCCCCCACCGAGGAGAGCGGACGCTGGCTGCTGGGTCTCCAGGCAGCTTTCTCTTCAATCCACGGAGTCAACACCATTTGACTCCCAACCGTGTAGGCGCACAGGAAGCAAGGTGCGCTCTGTGCCGGCTGACACCGTGCATTGCCATGGTCATTAACTACACGTCTTCGGAAACGCAAGGTCATCCCTAGGAACGGCTTCGTCTTGGCCTTGTCCGACACGACCGTCTAGCGGCACGTTCCCGCGGGAGCGCGGCTCCCCAACTCCTGGCAGCCCTTCCCGGCGGCGACCGCCCGGCCAGGGTCCCCCAGCAGCCTGCAGAGGAGACGCCTGAGGCTTCTCTCCCTGGACAGCACTCACCCCTGCTCTTCTCAAACCAGGCTCTGCTCCAGGGTCATGGACAGGGACCCCGACCTCGAGCCTTCATTCATCGTCAACACGGACGCCCGCATTCCTGTACTTTTTCATTTGTTTACAATTACTATTTTTATGCTCAAATGGTCCCAGACTCGATCATACAAAGACCCTTCAAGGTGGCGTCTGTGTTTTTTGACATTCCTCCTCCATTGTTTTTAGGAGTTCTATCAAGGTTTAATTTACATTCCATAACAGCCACCCTGTGAGTGTGTAAGTCAATGTTTTTGGGAAAATACAGATTGTGAAACTATCACCAAATCCACCGTCAGGACATTTCCATCACGCCGTGAAGTCCCCTCTGTCCGTCTACAGTCAACCTCCATTTCGACTCTCAGCCCCAGGCAAACAGTTAATTGATTTGTTTCTATGAGTTTGCTTATGGGCAACTGTAGAATACAGCCTCCGGAGTCTGGCTCCCGTCGTGAGGTCCACAGAGGGTTAGGCACGGTATGTCCTTCCGATGACCGAGCCCCCTGAGCGCTGTGAGATGCGGACTACGAGGGTGAGGCTCTTCACCCCGGCCGTCTCCGCGCTGAAACCCACTGCGTCTGATGTGAGGCGGCCACGCCCGCTTTCTTCCGACCACTGCTAGCTCCGCTCACCTGCTTCCGTGTTTTCACTTTGAATCTGCTTGTGCCTTTGGGCCATCTCTACACCCAACACGGTCTCGAACTCATAATCCCCAGATCAAGAGTCTCAGGCTCCCCCAGCTCAGAGAGCCGGCCGCCCCCGTTTGCGTCTCCACATTGAAGGTGCTTCCTGCAGACCGCATGCGGTTAGGTCTCACTTTTTAACCGACTCTTACAATCTCAAACATTTAACCAACAAAACTAAGGAAAAGGAAAACCATATAATCATCTAAACAGATGCAGAAAAAGCGCTTGACAAAACCCCAGATCCGTTCCTGATAAAAACTGATGGAATTTACAAATAAGATGCCAGAGGGATGACTGGCTGGCTCAGCTGGTGGAGCATGGAACTCTCGGATTTTGGGACTGTGAGTTTCAGCCCCACTTTGGGTGTAGAGATTACTTAAAAGTAAAATCTTTAGGGCTCAGGTCATGATCTCGTGGTTCGTGAATTCAAGTCCTGCGTTAGGCTCTCTGCTGTCACCGCAGAGCCCACTTTGGATCCTCTGTCCACCACGACCCCCCCACCCATCCCCTGCTTGTGTTTTCTCTCTTTCAAAAATAAACATTTTTTTAAAAAAAAGCAAAATCTTAGGGCACCTGGGTGGTTCAGTCGGTTAAGCGTCTAACTTCAGCTCAGGTCATGATCTCTCGGTTTGTGAATTCGAGTCCCACGTCAGGCTCAGAGCCTGGAGCCTGCTTCAGATTCTGTGTCTCTGCCTCTCTCTGCCCCTCCCATGCTTAAACGCTGTCCCTGTCTCTCAATAATAAATAAACATTAAGAATATCTTAAAAAGAAAGCAAAACCGACAAAAACGGGAAAAAAAAAGATACCAGAACAACTGAGTTTGGTGAGCCTGGAAAGATGTAAGACCAATATATGAAAATCAGTTGTGGGGACTCAGGTGGCTCAGTCGGCTGAGTGTCCGACTCTTGATCTCTTGATTTTGGCTCAGGTTATGATCTCATGGTTCATGAGTCTGAGCCCTGCATCAGGCTCTCCACAGACAGCACGGAGTCTCCTTGGGATTCTCTCCCTCTCTCCCTCTCTCTCTCAAAATAAATAAACATTAGAAAGGCTTTGTAAACATCAGTCATATTTCTATATATAACTGACCCTTGAACAATACAGGGTTCCGGGCACTGACTCCCCCACACAGTCAAAAACCCTCATAATAGGGACGCCTGGGAGGCTCAGTCAGTCAAACATCTGACTTCAGCCCAGGTCATGATCATACAGTTTGTGGCTTCGAGCCCCACATCAGGCTCTGACAGCTCGGAGCCTGGAGCCTGTTTTGGACTCTGTGTCTCCCTCTCTCTCCGCCCCTCCCCTGCTCACGCTCTCGCGCTCCCTCCCTCTCTCTCTCTCTCTCTCTCAAACATAAACATTGGAAAAAAAATTTTTTTTAATCCTTGTATAAATTCTTCTCCCCCTAAAAACTTAACTACTAAGAGCCTAATGGCTTACTATTGACAAGAATCCTTAGCGATAACATAGTCAATTAACACAAATTTTGTATGTTGTATTATATGCTGCATTCTTACAATAGGGCTAGACGAAAGGAAACATGAAAAAAATCACAAGAGAAGGGAGTCTGTGGGGCTCAGTCGATTAAGTGTCTGACTTCAGCTCAGGTCATGATCTCACGGTTCGTGGGTTCAAGCCCCGAGGCAGGCTCTGTGCTGAATGCTTGCTTAGAGCCTGGAGCCTGCTTCGGATTCTCTGTCTCCTTTCTCTGCCCCTCCCCGCTCACGCTCTGTCTCTCTCTAGCTCACAAAAATAAATAAGTTAAAAAAACAAAAAAGAAAATCACAAGAGAAACTATATTGATGGTAGCATATGTGTTTTATATTTTTTACATGTTTATATAAAGAATGAACCCATGCATAGACGGGTCCACACAGCTCAAGCTTGCAATCAACAACCGGGAACTGAAATTGTGAAAAACAGTTTACCTACAAGAGCCAAAAGATGGAAGGAACCCAGAGTCCCTGATGGATGAACAAACAAAACATGCTCCATCCACACAACGGGACTGTTATTCAGCCTCGAGAAGACAGGCCATCCGGCCACGTGCCGCCACGCGGATGAGCCCTGAGGCACTGTGCTGAGGGACATAAGCCGGTCACGGGACAAACGCTCCGTGACCTCACTCACGGGAGGCCCCGGCGGAGTCAGACCCGGAGACAGGCGGTGGATGGGGGCGTCGGGGGCTGGCGGGGGCTGGCGGGGGCTGGCGGAGGCCGTGTGAGATGGGCCAGCCATCTGCCCCGCGTCCCCTCCGTCCGGAGGTCACCACAAGAGCCACGCCCCATCAATGGGGCAAAGCTAACCCACCTCACGGCGGCCCACACCCAGCTCACCTTCCCTACTGGTGGCTGAGCAACCCGTCGCTTGGTGAGTCCTGCTTCACAAGGACAGCAAGAGTTAAATTCGCGTTTCAAATCTATCTTCCACCTAAACGATACTCATACCAATGATTTTACAACAGCTTTGCCTTTGTAAATATCATAATCATAAGAGTCACTCTTCTGGAGTTATCAGGACTGCCAACACTTTGTTCGAAGTCAAATTACCTACGAGGCCCTGAACCAAGGAGAAGACAGCACAGCCCCACAACGCTCTCTGGGACTCCGGCAACGGGACGGTCCCCTGCCGAGTCTGCTCGCACCCTGGGACCTCCCCCGGGCACGTGCTCGTCTGCTCCCGCCCTTTCTGTCTTTGTTTTTATAAAGTCTCAGCGTTCACAGGGCGTCCAGTCATAAAGCATTACGTTGTGATTAACTCGACAATGCACATGGTCGTCAGCATCTGCAGGACACTAACGGGATGACTGAAATTCCAATACAACTGTCCTCCTTCCGACTGTCCGTCCGCTCCCTCTAGCATGGCATCCCAGGGCCAATTCCAGCCAGTTAAACGACCACAACCCAGGTTTTCCATGAAGTTCTTGAGAACAAGTGTAAGATCAGAAGCCAGAGTAACGCTCCCACGAAACAGCCAACTCTCGAGGTTGCGTTCAAGTCCAGTCCTTGTTTTCTCACAAAGGAATCCTCTGTAGTCAGCTTGAAGGGAAAAGACATTCTGCACCTTTCCTTGGAGAATCCTAGGGCACTGGGAACTCAGAGCTGCCCCACTGCCCCCTGGGGACTCGCCACAAAAGGAAAGAGCAAGAAGAGAAGAAGAAAGAAAAGTCTACAGTGTTAACTGTCAGACACTTCAGACAAAATGAGACACCTAGAAGGTCTGAGCTCCTGCAAAAACGGGAACAATCTTTTTTTAAGAGCCGGTGAATGGCAGGGGCGCCTGGGGGGCTCGGTCACTTAAGCGTCTGACTCTTGATTTCGGTTTGGGTCACGTTCTCGAGGTCTGGGGCACAGAGCCCCGCGTCACGAGTCTGCTTGGGATTATCTCGCTCCCTTTCTCTCCGCCCCTCCCCTGCTCACACTCACAATCTCTCAAAATAAATAACCATTAAGAGAGAGCTTTAAAAGGAAAGGGCTGGTGAAGGGCAGAGCAAGCTGGTGCGCCGAATGCCGGACGAGAAGCCCCTGGCAGCTGGCAGCTGGCGAGCCCGCAGGGTCTGGGGCTGACGACAAGAGGGGAGACCTCCGAGCCAGGAGCCCAGCCCACAGAGGAACAGGCACAGCCCGAAAGACAGACACGTGTAAGCAATGAGACAGAGAAGGCAGTTCCCCTGCATAAGAAGTCCGCCTGGGTGGACGCCGGCCTCCTGTGACAGGAAAGGCTGACGCAGTGGCACAAGGTCCGAGCCACGAGGGACAAGAGACGGGGTGCGGAAACCCTCTGGCTGCGGAGGCACTGAGACCCTCGGCGGAGGTACAGGGAGGTTCGTGGTGAGAATTCCCTGTTACAATCGTAATCTTGTCGTCAGAAGTGGCAGAAAGCCAGCCCCCAGGGGACGCGAAAGTGGCCGAGCGCCGTTACCTGCCTGCGCTCCCTGCGGGTCAGGCTGTGGCCGTGGAGGATCCGCCAGAGCATGCGTGCCGCGATCTTGGTGTCAATCCAGAGCAGGCGGAAGCCGTGGTAGTAGTGCCTCAGCTCGTCCAGGACCCTCTGGCCCAGGGGCTTCCTCACGGCCGCCTCCGGCGGGGGGCTGTACACAGGCCCGCCCTCCTCCAGCTTCTTGTTCTTGTCTTTCAGGGACTTGAGGGACTTCTCCACCACGGAGTCATCGCACAGCGGGGGCGACGAGTGCCAGCAGCGCGTGGGGAAGAACCGCGGCCCTGAGACCACCAGGCTGGTGGGGGCAGGGGCCCAGGGCGCTCGGGCCACCGAGCAGGCTCGCTCGGGCCCCACGGTCCAGCAGCCCTGGGCTCTGAAGGCCAGGTACACAGCGTGGGCAGGGGCGCAGCAGCGAGCCGGGGCGTTCCTTGAGGACAGAAAGGAAAACAGCGTTGAGTGGCGGCCGTCGCCTGCCACCCCCCCGCACCTCACACCAGGAAGAGCGACACGGACCAGGGCCACGTCCCAACCACGCGACACCCCATCTTCCCAGCACCCGACACCGACTCCCCACTGCGTCCGCGGGCCCGGAAGGGCCTGTGCGAGGGCTGGAGTGCAGCCGGTCCCCGGGCGCTTGAGGACGGAACCAGGGCACCAAGGTGCAGGTTGGACACCAACAGAAGCTTGACCCCTGACCCCTGGATTACAGACCCGACCCGGGGCAGGTCTCCCAGGTGGGTTCCCAGACCCGGGGAATCGGGGGGTGAGGGCGGGGCAGGGAGGTCCTTTCCCTACCAGGGGACTTTCTACAAAGACCTGCGGTTCTTGAGTGAGTCCCGGAAGTCAGTGAGGACGCTCAAATCCACAGAGACCCAAACCTGCACACCGTCCGGCAGAGGCGTTTGTGCAAAATGGCAAAACCCCAAAGAATCAGGACCCGAGCCCACTCCTCCCTCTCTTCCCTGCGCTGCTCCCTCTGCTCGGCCCAGAGCCCCGACGACCCAGCACGGGAGCACCTGACCTGATCTCGGAGCCCCACGATCTCTGCTGCACCCCACCCGTCACACCGGACAGCACTCCCCCCGCCGCCGCACACCGACCCCTGGGAGGCCAGACCCCAAGCCGCCCCACAGGCTCGTGCTCAGAACCCACCTGCCGGAGCAGCGCCACCAGCGGCGAGGCCCTGAGCCCGGCAGCTGCCTGTCCCAGTCCACACCCCAAGCCACTGCTCAGTGTGAGACCCTGGGCACGCTGATTCGCCTCTCTGTGCTTCGAGAGCGTCCTCCGTGAATGTGTGTGGTGACATACGTGTGAAGTGCCCAGAGAGTGTCGGGCACACGGTGACACCTACCAGGGAGCTGGCGGTCACCAAGCAGGGCTGGAGGAAGCCAGGGAGTGCCTGGTCCGGCCGCACCCCTTACGGGTGGGTAACGCGGAAGGACCGACAGGGGCGTGCCCGGCTTCGATCACAGCCTGTGTCACAGGGGGCAGCTGGCACAGGGCGTCACCAGCTACCCATGGAGCAACCCCTCACCAGTCTCCTGCCTGTCCGGGGCCCCAATTGCTGCCTTCAGAGGGCAGGGTCAGTCCTGGGCCGTGAACCCCGGGCCCACAGTCAACAGCTGAGCTGGAAGTGGGCGGCCTCGCACCGCCCTGCCCCGACTGGGCCACAGATGCCGAGCGGCAGGCCGCGCAGAGCGCAGCAGACGCGCTCGCTCACGTGCAGCGGGGGGACTGTGGCCAGACTGCTGTCGGAGCCCCAGCCTCCCCTCCCGACGCAGGCGTGAGCCTGCCGTCCCACCTCTGTCCCACGCTCAGTGAGCGAGGGAGCAGACGGCTTCCAGAAAGCATGATGTCGGCTGCTGCACGGGGCAGCGCAGGCAAAGGCAGTGACCCGTGAGAGCGCGGCAAGCAGAGGCCCCAGCACGGCCCCGGGGCCAGCGAGGCTCCAGGACCTGCCTGCCTCTGAGCACGTTAGAGACCAATCTTACTCCGATTCTACCCTGAAAGGCGTAGCTATTTTCACAAGGCATAAAATTGCGTAGCTTAGGGGCGCCTGGGTGGCTCAGCTGGTTAAGCCTCTGACTTCGGCTCAGGTCAGATCACACGTTCGTGGGTTCGAGCCCCGCGTCAGCCTCTATGCTGACAGCTAGCTCAGAGCCTGGAGCCTGCTTCCGGTTCTGTGTCTCCTTCTCTCTCTCTCTGCCCCACCCCTTCTCATGCTCTGTCTCTCTCTGTATCAAAAAACATTAAAAAAATAAAAATAAGAAACAAATTGCATAGCTTATTACTTTAAAAATATTTGTCAAAACAAAACTAATCTGGGCGGGCTGGGACCCTGCCCGGCTCCGGTTCCGCGTCCCTGAGAAGGCCTGCCTCCGCTCTGCGGGGTCAGCGGGCCTCGCTTCCCACCACCAGACCTTCTGCTTTTGCTCTTCTCTGCTTCCCTCCAAAGTGGGGAAAAACCACTCTCAACAAGAGAAAAGTGCCCACAAGAAACACACAGAGGACCCTGCTCATTGCCATGAGAAAGCTCAGGGACCCTGGCCCACGGTGCATGTCTGACCTAAGGGTGTGGCCTCCTGCGCCCACCCGGACCCTGACCACTTGCTGCCACCTTCAAGAAGAGGAAAACCTGGGGTGTCTGGGTGACTCAGGGCAGCGTGGGCGCCTTTTCTTTTTTTAAAGACAGTGAACTCGAGTGAGGGAAAGGGTCAGAGACAGGAGAGAGGGGGAGAGAGAGAGAGAGAGAGACAGAGAGAGAGAAAGAATTTGAGCAGGCTCCGCACCCAGTACAGAGCCTGACCCCACGACCGTGAGATCATGACCCAAGGAGAAGTCAAGAGTCAGACACTCAGGCAACTGAGCCACCCAGGCACCCAAGCGTGTGACTCTTGATTGTGGGGTTTGTGAGTTCAAGCCCCACACTAAGTGTAGACCTTACTTGAAAGTAAATCCTCAGGGGGCGCCGGGGAGGCTCAGTCAGTTAACTGTCTGACTCCTGATTTCAGGTCAGGTCATGATGTCACGGTTGTGGGCTCGAGCCCCACATCGGGTTCAGCGAGGAGTGCAGAACCTGCTCTGGGTCCTCTCTGCCTCCCCCTCCACTCATTTGTTTTCTCTGTCTCTCAAATAACATTTTTAAAAATTAATAGAATAAAGTAAGATAAAATCTTGGGGTGCCTGGGTGGCTCAGTCAGTGAAGTGTCCAGCTCTTGATTCCGTCTCAGGTCATGACCTCAGTGTGGGAGCTCGAGCCCCACATTGGATGTTGCACCAGGAGCGTGGAGCCTGTTCGGTATTCTCTCTCTCCCTCTCCCTCCAGCGCGTGCACCCACTCTCTCTCTCTCTCTCTCTCTCTCAAAATAAATAAACACATGAATGAAATGAAATCTTAGAAAAAAGAAGAGAAGGCTCAAGCAGTGCCCAGCAAGGGAACGCACCCATGGGGTCAGGGCACTTCCGTGCCGCACGGCACCAGCGGGATGGCAGACAGAGGGACCCAGGCCTACTCTCCCCACGGCACCTTCTGGACTCCCAGAGAGATGCCACAGGCACAACACCTGCGGGCCACCTGACACCTAACACGTCCTGTTCCCAAGGGGACAGCTCAGCCAGATGACGACCTGAGGCTGGGCCGTGGAGGACACCAACCCTCAACGTGCCACCGTCAGGTCTTTGGGGACATGGCGCCAGCAAGGGCCAAGGGCCCCAGCAACCAGAAAGGGAAGCAAAAGCAGACAATAAAGTGACAGGTACCAGGACCAGGAGGAACGGCTCCCGAGCGGACGCTTCCCTGTCCAGAGACAAGAGGTGACACTGCCTGTGGGACAAGGTGCCCGTCAGCTAGGGAATGGGAGACCGCCACCCACAACACCTCGACAGCTCTCAGGGCTGAGGCCGGGCAGTGCTCCGGGGGCAGCAGGAAGCGTCGAGAGAGCCCCCCGCCAGCGAGCCTCGGCGCCTGGGGGGCCCGGCCGGTCTCAGGCGCGCCCTCCCTGCCTTCGGCTCCAAGCAGGCGGCGAGCGCGCCCGCGGAGCGGTGCTGGCTCAGGACCCCGCGGCTGCTCGCCCTCGGGGTCGGGACCCTGCGCCAAAGACCGAGAGGACAGAACCCCACACGCGGCGACACCGCCGGCACGCTGGCCTCGGACAACCGTGCCAGGGCCGCGTCCATGCCGAGGCTTTCTCACCACCACGGGCAGGCCCGAAGCGCTTCTGCCTAACCGTTTTCTGATGTTTTCTTTCGTCTAGCTTGCTTTCGCGGACGACCACCACACACGACCCGGCACGAATCACGCAGGAGCAGCCGCTGGTGGTCGGCAAGGCCTGCGTCGCCGGCTGAGTTCCCGGCAGTGAGGAGTCCCGCGTGCCCCCCCGACTGCGCAGGGGCTGCGGCACCCAGCCCACCTGGCGTGGCTCAAGCGTCTCCTACAGTTACCTGTGTGCCATCAAAGTAACAAGTGATCCTCACCCAACGTGGGGCTTGAACTCACGACTGACCCTGAGACCAAGAGGCACAGGACCCACCGGCTGAGCCAGCCAGGCACCCTCACTGCTCACCCTCGTAAAGAAAGCGTTTAGCTTTCTAAAAATTGTTAAATCATAAAAAATTCACATTAATAAAACAGCGCTTATATTTTATTAGGAATCTTAAATGCAAGTACATTTGACTCTTAAAAAGTGCCTGAAAAATTCCACATCTATTCCTGATGAAACACGTTAGTGCAAGAAGACTAAACAGACGCAGCAGAGGACTAGCAACAAAGGCCGGCCCTCCAGCCTCCGCGCGAGACACCCCCCTTCTGGCCGCAGCTCTCCTGAGCTGGCCACGAGGGAGCCCAGCAGCAGCAGAGGCAGGAGAGACGCACGCTGTCACTGTCACCGTGTCCCAGGACCGTCCCCACCGCTAAGGAAACGTGTCACGGAAGGAGCTCGGCCCCGGTACACGGAGCTGTGAGAGGCGGGTGGACACGACACAGCGGGTAACTTACACGCCCGCCATCACCACTCAGAAACAAGAATGAGAGGATGTCCGTGTACGAGACCAAGTCCAATGCATTTGGGACCTGCCTTCAATTAACGCTTGTGGCCGACATAAAGAAAGTGGCCTTTACCTGAGACAGAGAAAAGGTCTTTAAAAGAAAAAGTTTGTTTGAGAGAGAGCGAGACAGAGAGACAAGCAGGGGAGGAGCACAGAGATGGAGGGGGAGAGAGAATTGCAAGCAGACTCTGAGCTGTCAGTACAGAGACCAGTGCGGGGCTGGAACTCATGAGCTGTGAGATCAAGACCTGAGTCAAAGTCGGATGCTTAACTGACTGAGCCACCCCGGTGCCCCTCTCCAGAAAGGTGTTACAGCCAAAATGAGGAAACAAATTAACAATTTCAAATGAGTTAAAAAACTCAAAAGGGGCGCCTGGGTGGCTCAGTCGGTTAAGTGTCCGGCTTTGGCTCAGGTCATGATCTTGTGGTCTGTGGGTTCGAGCCCCACGTCAGGCTCTGTGCTGCCAGCTCAGAGCCTAAAGCCTGCTTCGGATTCTGTGTCTCCCTTTCTCTCTGCTCCTCTTCCATTCATGCTCTGTCTCTGTCTCTCAAAAATAAATAAAAGTTAAAAAAATATATTTAAAAAAACAACAACTCAGAAGACCCCACGGTTCCATGGGCAAGAGGCCGGGAAGGGCCACCTGGCCAGCACCTGGGAAGCAGGTCCCACACTCTCCGACAGGAAGAATCGGGGACGGAGGGAGAGACGGGGAAGGCGGACGAGGGCTGGTACCGGGAGAGCGGTCTGGGCACCCGCCACGGAGGTGAGGGGCATCACAAGAAAACTGTGATCGGGGCGCTGGGCAGGGGGGTGCAGGCGGGCGGGGACAGGAACCCTGAGAGGAGTTCAAGTTCATGTGCGACAGCGGACAGGGAAGTGTGGATGCCACTCCCTCCAGAAAGCCCTCCAACCTCGAAAGAGTCTCACAGACTTCTCACCGGAGGGAAGTGCTAAGTCCGCCGCACTCCAGACAGGTCAGGGTAAGCCCTGCAGCCACCGCACGCTCAACACGATGCTCTGTGAACCAAAGGGGGCTCAGGGGGAAGGTCTAGTCTGTTCACTGATGGAGCCCCACACCTGCAGCGCTGCCCGGAGCATCCAATGTCTTTTTGCACAAGTCCACGAAAGGCCACTGAAGACGGCAGCCTTGCAGCGGGGAGAAGCGCGCGTGCAGCAAGTACCCAGCGCTGGTTTAAAAACAGTCACGTGAGGGCGTCTGGGTGGCTCAGTAGGAAGGCAGATAGATGCTCAGCTTTGGCTCAGGTCATGATCTCCCGGTTTGGGAGTTCAAATCTAGCATCAGGCTTGCTGATGTCAGCACAGAGCCTGCTTCGGATGATCTGTCTCCCCCTCTCTCTCTGCCCCTCCCCTGCTCACACTCTCTTGTGTGCTCTCCCTCAAAACTAAATAAAAAACACTTAAATAATAAATAACAGACGTATGAAAAAGAGACTGGAATAAAATACACCAAAATGCTAATAATATTTGTAACAGATACTGAGATTAGGAATGTTTATTTTCCAACGATCCACTAACATAAGATTATGTGTTTCAAAATGAAAAGATAAAGGGTGAAGAGAAATAAAAACAGAAAGCAGGGAAGTAGGAAGTACCACGTCCCCAGGGTCAGGAGTCAGCACACTCGGGCCCTCCCGCGCTCCCACGCCCAGAAGCACAGAGAGGGATGGGAGGTACTCACAGGTGGCTCAGCAGCCCCACAGCGCAGGCGCAGCTGAGACGCGAGGCATCCCCCGGACCGCCTGTGACAGAAACAGAACAAACGAGGAGATTAGGTGCAAACCGGGCGTTACACTGACACCACCGTTTGGAGGTGCCTGTCTCTTCCGCAAAGTGTCTGAGTGCCAAAAGGTTTCGGGGTGTAGCTCAGTGAAGGGTCTGTCCAGTTAGGGACACGGTGTCTCGGTAGTCCTAGGGAAGGAGGGGGACCTGCGGCAGCCTCTGGCTTCATGCGCGCCGACCAGGGACCCTGGGTTCCGCCAGCCGAGGGCCCAGAACCCCGGCCTGCAGGGCTCCCCAGGCAGGACCCTTCCCTACCCGCTCCAGCTGATGCCCAGTTGCACGGGGCCCCCCGCGGCACAAGCAGCCCCATAGAGGGAAGTGAGGGCCCAAGCCAAAGGGCCCCCCAACTTCTCTGCCCACAGGAGGGCGAGGGTTTTGAGAACCCCTGGTAGACCAAAGGCCAAGAGGAAGCCATATCTTGGATAAACACTAGTACTGAGCACACAGCATACTTCTAACATCTTCACGTGTTTTTGACACTTTCCATAAGCATAAATTCAGAGTCCAGGCACATGACCCGTGCACACCCCGTGCTGGGGAAACAAGCTGTGGAGGGGACGAGACGGATACCGGGGGGCCCTGGGGGCAGCAGGGCTGCGAAGGCGGGCCGGCACCCTAGGAGCCGCAGGCAGCAGGAGTGCAGAGGGGCCTGCGGAGCCAGCGTGAGAAGGGAGGAGAGAAGACGTGCGCGGCAGGGACCGGGGCCAGCGCCTGCGCACGCTCAGGGCAGACCCAAGCTGCTCCCGGGGGACCCTCTGGGGACACGGACTTACACTTGTCACTTTATGTAACTCGGGAGGAGCCCAGTGTCATCACAGGTGGCTCTCACCCTCCCGTCAAACATTAAATCGAGGGCCCTGTAGAACCGGTGACAGCCTTGCTTTACGCTGGGGTCTGGGTCACACGTGCTCACTGCGGCTCACCAAGCAACGTAAAAGATCTTTTATACTCCGAACATTATGCTCCAGTCACGCCAAGTCCTTCTCACTCCAGCTGAGGACCAGACAGAAATTGTCCAGACCTGGACCAGCCCC
>PJEM01010552.1:0-61396 GCA_004023845.1 Helogale parvula | reverse complement strand
GCCTTTCTTGCTCCTCAGGTTTCTACACATAAAATTTTCAAATCAGACTATGGGTGTAAGTCATTTTATACAGCATTTACTAATCCTTATAATGCGGCATGCTCTGAGCTGTAACATACAAATGGACAAAGTTGCTCTGCTAAGTGTGAAAATGTCAAAAACACAAAGAGCACTTTGTCAGGGTTACTGGGCTCCAGGAAGAAAATGCACTGGGGGCCTGAGCGTGAGACAGTAGATCTCCCCAAAAATATCAGAAAAGTGCCCCTGGAGTTACCTTCAAGCTGGTTTTGACAGGGTGGTAGGGGATCTTAGAGGAAGCAAGCTGGAGCACAGCCCAGGCTTGGGAACACAGGGACAGAGGCACCAAAGTGAAAGGAATGGTGTGTGCTCCTCCAGCTGGAGAATTCCTAAGTACTAATTTGCCTAACTTGGTTCTTAGTTTTTGTTTTATAATTAGCAGGGCTCTGCAGTAAGCACGTATGTGTTACTTTTTAATTTTTTTAAGTTTATTTATTTTGAGAGAGACAGAGACAGTATAAGTGGGAGAGGGGCAGAGAGAGGAAGACAAAGAATCCCAAGCAGACTCCTCATTGTCAGTGCAGAGCCCGACGTGAGGCTTGAACTCAGGAAACTGTGAGATCATGACCTGAGCTGAAACCAAGAGTTGGACGTTTAACGCACTGAGCCACCAAGGCACCCCTTTATTTATTTTTTTTAATTTAAATCCAAGCTAGTTAACATATAGTGTAGTTCTGCATTTTTTAATTGCTACTTTGCCATGTAGTTATTAGCCCCTCTTAATCAATAGCATTTTCAGCAATCATAAGCAAATTTTTAAAAATTACTTCTATACATACACTCTGCTATAATTACTCTTGAAAATGAGTCTCATGAACATGCACTATTCTGAATCTATAATCAGGTGAGTCATGACATAATCCTCTGGAAGGGTGTGTTATCTGGTAATGCCACTTCAACATTCGTGTTTCTCTGAAATGTTTCCACAACATACTATCGATACAAACAAGATGCACAGGTCACATTTGCTCTGAACTTCTTTTTAGATCTTATTTTACTTTGATATTAAAAAAAAAAAAGAAATAAAGTCATTGGCTATCAAGTAGAGAAGACTACAACCCTGGCCAAGACAGCACCAAGTCTGGATACCACCTTGCCAACACTGAGGCTTAAGGGCTCAGCAAACTTCATCCAAAGAATATTAGACAAATTTAAACTCCAGAACACACTCAAATTTTTTTCTGATTATACTGGTTATACACAATTAGTGTAAAAAATGAATTTGTGCATAAAAAGAAAAGAAAAATCATCCATTATTCCACCAGATGTTAACATGTAAAGAGAATCTCTTTCCAGTGTTTTACTGTCCAAAGCATGCCGCGTATGGAACTCTCGTTTTCTCTCTGTCCCTTAGGTCCTGTTAGTACTGACACTTAAATGCTTCCCCAATCCATCTCCATGCCTACAGCCTAACCACTGTGCACTTCGGCAGCTCCAAACACGATTCTATCTCCAGGCCACAGTACTCCCTAACGTGGTGGCTACCCTTCATCCCACTGACCAGACCAAGCCACTCTCCCACTTAAAAAGGGTTGATGGCTGCCCACTGCCTATAGAATAAAGCCCAAGCTCCTTATCGGAAAATACAAAACCCTCCATGACCTCCTGTTTACTTCTCTAGATTCATTGGCTTCTGCCACCCTCTACTTCTACTTGAATAGTCCCTATATATTTGTGGAGCATGGCTTTGTTTCTCTTTGCCTTTGTTCATGTTCTGTCCCAAAATGGAATGTCCTTTCTCTACCTGTTGAACTGAATAACTCTGATTTATCCTTCGAGATTCAGCTGACTTATTTCCTCCAGGACAATTTCCCTCAATACCCAGCTAACAACCAGTCTTTGATGGTGATGTCCCAAAGCAGGAAGCCTACATCCATTCTTTTATCGGTCTATTATTGCCACAATATTGTTGTGTAACAAACTACCTCAAACCATCAGTTGTCTACCTGTCCGTGTTTATTGTAACATTCACAAATCTAAGAGTAAGGGGAGAAGGCTGCTCTATGTAGCTCGTTCTGGGGTCTGAGGCAGATAGGTAGGACCCATTCTTCCCTTGGGAAGTCACAATTCCCACAGGACCAAGGGAAAACACAGGATGCCTCTTAAGACCTCGGTTTAGAAGTTACACAACATTAGTTTCATGGGCTAAAGCAAGTCCCATGCCAAGCAGACGTCAGTCCTGAAGGAAGTACTCTGGTCTTACGGAGGAGGGGAAGCCGGGGGAAATGTCTGCTAAACAATGAGCTTACCTAACACAGTGTTCATCTCGAAGATGATAACTCTCTTTCTGATTGCTTGGGCCAAAAACCTCAGTCATCCTATCTCCCTCCCATGGGTGGAGGGCAACCGGGTCTCACTTCTTGCAACTCCAGTGCTAGGCACAAACTTCTAGAACACGGAAGGCTCCAGACGCATATGTGGAACTGGGTGGAACATCTTTGTGAGGATGGATCATTAGAAAGCACATAAGCTTTGGAGCTAACAGACTCATACTGTTTCTGCTGCTTACCAGCTGGGTTTATTTGTAAGGAAATATTTTCCCAGGAATTACTATGAGACTAGATTACAGAAACTCAGGTCTAGTTGGCACAAAAAGGTGAGATCACGCTTCACTGCAGGACCTTCACGGTCTACCTTCTCCTCTGGTCTGTCGGCTCCACGAAGGCAGCAGGCATGCCTGCCCCGCTCTTCACTGTATCTCCAGGGCCCTAGCACAGTGGTCAGCATGCAGTAGGTTTCTATTCATTTCTGTTGAATAAATTAATAAATATGCATGTTCTTCCCGAGCCAATCCACAGACCAAAGTGACTCAGGTGTGCTTGTGGATGAAGGCTTAGTAAAGATCCAACAATAGGAAGTTGTTCATTCAGCTCCACTGCACAACTATACTGTATGATTCGGCTCCAACAGGGCAGAGACCTCAAAACACGCTTGCTAAGAGCCGGTGCCCCATGAACAGCAGTCACCATGCTGCCCTCTTCAGAATTCACCTGGCACAAACAATGATGCCTCACCTCATCAGGCTGTTTCTCTGCATATGTTTCTCTGATGTTTCTCTGAGGAATGAGCTACAAGGCCCCCCAGCCAATGCAGGGGAAACTCTGCAAACCCTCTGCTTCCCACCCATTCCCAGAACTTCTCACCATGAAGACAGGAGGACTCGTTACAGAACAGGGGTGGCTGACATCCTGCTAGGAGTCAGAAGACCAGAAAGATCATGGAGCAGTAGACAGACTGGCACTTCAATAAGAGGCTTAGGACCTTGGGAGTAATAGGAACAGGTCAGCCCGCTAGTAAGGACTTCCGCTCGGACTTCCTGATTGCCAGCACACCTGCTGGTAACTTAATACCTCAGGGCAAACTCAGCTCCCTGAGCTCTGCCAAGCTCCCCTCCCTGAACGTCCCTGGGTGTGATGCGTGGGATAATGAATGCCTTTCTTGGTTTCAGCATCCCTGCTTCTTACTGAGCAGGCCCACACCTCTCCTTAAACCCACCCCTTCACGGGAGGTTTCTGTCTTCGTGGAACCGCCAGGGTCCCTCCTTCTCTCTCAACTTGCACATCCTGACTACTGTCCTGACTCACAGCTTGGAGCAATCACCCAAACATGAATCACTGGAATCACTGACTGATGGACGGTTGGTAGAGTAATGTGTGTGTGCAGGGGGAGGGTGGGGAGGAGGGAGCGAGGGAGGGGTGCAGGTGGCTGTGAGGTGTGAGGACGGAACAGGTCTCACATGGGCATACCTGTCTTCCAGTCTCAGTTCCCTGTGGTTCCAGTGTAAAAAGCAGAAAGCTGAGGGGAAAAGGCCCTTCTGGGGGGTCAGTGAGAGAGAACCAAGTCGCATCTTTAATCTGAAGAAGGATGTGCAGAGCATGTACATGAATCCTCTTTGGATACCTAAGCATGTTCATGTTTATCTAATGAGGAGAAGTTCTAGAAAACAGTGGATCAAGCGCATAACGTTCGCACACATCTATACTATGGTAAATGTCACTAATACCCATCACAGTCCACACCCAGTCCACGTGTTCTCTCCCTCTGGCCTCTGCACTGGCCAGTCACTTTTCCTGGAGTGCCCTTTCCCTGTTACCCCTCCCCCCCACTGCTGCCTTGCCATTTCTCACGTCACATATCCCCGGGTCTCATACTCTGCCTCTCCTGAAGAATAGCACTTCTTGTCACCTTGTCATCCATACCTGGTTAAGTGTCATTCCTCAAGAGTAGGGACTGTGTTTTGTTCAGGTCTGTTTCCCCAGTGCCTGGCACACTGTGGGTGCTCAGATATTCTTGCTGAATTAGTGAATAAAATACGTGAATTGTTCATCAGCCGCTATTCTTAGGCAAGAATCCGGCTCCATCAGAGGGGACTTGTTATAAAATCAACAAGCAGAGCCATCCATTACTTCTGGGACCTCCCAATGTCATGGTGATGGATTGAGGAGCCCCTAATGATGTCAGAACCTGCCAATTAAGTAAACCAAAAATCAGGCTGGAAATCAAAGTACCCCCAGAGGCACTGTCAACTCTGCCTAAGAAAGGTGGTGCGGTCACCCGAGGAATCAGGCTCAGCACCGCCTCCAAGGTGAATGACCAAGGACTCTGCACATTCCACCTGAGGACCAACACACGGTGAAGCTGGGGGATTGCATCCGATGAGGAGTGTGTCAGCTGTATTAGAAAAGGCACTTGAAGATCAACAACCCAAAAGAGACTAACTTTCCATGCTCTCTACTAACCTACCAGGCACAGGTTTCACCATACTGGCTAATTCCAGTCACACATGGTGTTAAGCAACCTACAGGAAATTATCTTATTTAGTTTACACCCTGCAGCAACCCTCCAAAGCCAATAGCATTATCATCCCCATTACACCAAATACCATCCCCCACTTCACACAGAGAGATTAAGAAAACACTCAAAAATCACACAGGCAGCATGCAGCAGGGCTGGTGTCAGAACCCAGACACTCTGATTCTGTAGCGCAAGCACTGACCACCTCCTCATGCAAACCGTGACCAACTCCCCCAAATCCTGAAGGACATGCAAACCCCAATGGGAAATGCAGGGAGTAAGTATGAGATGGATGAAGGAAGGCCTCCTCACAGAGGCAAATAACAAATTCAAGGAGGCAGTGGGTGACCAGTGGCAGACTTAGACAGTCGGGCCTTTGAGCGGGTCACTGGAGCAGGGAGCCAGCCCCGTACACTCCGCCCCCAGGGCACAGCTCTGGACTTGAGGACATGGGGCTCTCTAAACCCCCCCGCACACTCAAGGCAGAAATGCTGGCTCTCTGACTCATGCACTAGACCTAGACCACCTTCCTTGGATCTGCATTCCTAAATGGAAATTAATTGCCGAAGAATATTTGTCTTTTATGATCCTTTGGAGCATGGGCTTATTGATATGGTGAAGGTTAATGAAACAATTAAGCGTAGGCATGAAAGCTAGAACATGGACTGAAGCTTTTCAATGTTCATCTGCAATAATGAGCACCAGGCTCAGGTTCTTACCCCGCATCTCACATCCATTAATTATTTCAGTGATTCCAGCTACAATTAATGAGAATTCAGCCATGTGTGTTAAATCTTAAGGTTCAGTTTTCTCATCCATCAAATGAGTGAGGGGATGTGCAGAAGGGAGTCTAGGGGCAGGAGGTGGCTCTGAATTCTTCTCAGCTAAAAGGTACTGGGAATGACCTGTGCGCCCAGCACCATGCCGAGTGTGTAACCTTGCCTCACTGAATCCTCACAGTCTAAGTGCTATGATCCTTCCTTATGATACTGCCACCTCCCAGGTCACCCCTCAGAACCTATACTTGATTCTCCACATGGCTCCTTCTGTCCCCTCCTCGGTCCTCAGATCACACTTTCATCTCCATATAGCTCTCTTCCCCCTCTGGAAGTAACAGGGGCACTGCCCACTCTGCTCAGAGATGCATCACCATCTCCCTCTTTGAGTAGACATGCTTCCTAGGGACACACTTCCCCTGTAACCTCACGGTCCTCATACCCCTGAGCCTGGAGAAGAGGAGTGGGCATATCTCTCGTGCTGTTCCTTACCACTTCCAGACCTTCCTCCCCCTCTCCTCCCTAAGAATATTCAGCTTTGAATCACATTTCATCAGATTATATCACCCATTATCCCTCATCATTGCTGCTCCAACAGTGGACCACTCTGTCCTCCAGCGGCCTGACTGTGGTCACCAGGAGTCCACCGGAGCCTACACCTGTCCTGATCAATAAACACAAATGCTCCATTATCTCAGAAACCTACTCACATTCTCTGACTACTCACTCAGTCCTCTCCTTCTGCCTCTAATATCCCGACTCTGTCAATCTTTCACCTCCCCCATGGTCTCCAAACCACTAATCTTTCTTTAATAACTATTTTTATAGTGGTTTTAGGTTCCCAGCAATATTGAGCAGACAGCACAGAATTAATGTATATCTCCTGCCCTTCTAAGTGCACAGCTTCCCCCATCAGCAACATCCTCCAATGGTACATTTGTTACAACTGACGAGCCTACACTGACACATCATTACCACCCAAAGTCTGTATTGTATATTAGGGTTCATGCTTTCTGTTGTGCACCCTAAGAGTCTGGGCAAATGGAGAATGATACGTATCTACCATTACAGTATCATACAAAGTAAAGTAGCTTCACTGCCCTAAAAATCTCCTGTGCTTTATACCTATTCAACCCTCTCCACCCTCCAGTCCCCGTCCCCTGACAACCACTAATCTTTTCACTGTTTCCATAGCTTTGCCTTTTCCAGGATGTCATATAGTTGAAATCATGCAGTGTGCATCTTTTTCAGATTGGCTTTTTCACTTAGCAACATGCATTCCAGCTTCCTCCATGTCTTTTCATGGCTTGATAGCTCACTTCCTTTAAGTGTTCAACAACATTCCATTACCTGGTGTACCACCATTTATTTATCCATTTACCCACTGACGGGCAACAGGGCTAACTGCTAAATTTTGGCAACTATGAATAAAGAGCCTAAAAACATCCATATGCAGGTTTTAGTGTAAACAGTTTTCAAGTCCCGTGGGTAAATACCAAGGAGTGCAACTGGTGGATCATATGGCATGATTACGTTTCATTTTCTAAGAAACTGGCACCTTTATATTTAAAGTGGGTCTCTTGCAGACAACGTGTAGTTGCACCTAGTTTTTCTCACCTTTCCACTTTTCTTCTCCCCTGAAAGTCCCGTCTCCCTTCATACCAGCCTCAGTTCCATGGACTGACAATATAATCTCTCTCACACACACACCTCCACTCCTCTGCCCATGTCCTGATCTGCTGTACCCTACTTCCCTACCTACTCCATGCCAGTGCCCAGGGAGGTGAATGTGGTTAGAAAAAATCAACCACATTAGCTGGCTTCATACCTCAAACAGACTTTTATTGTCCTCCAGTAATTATATCCTGTTTCCTGAATTTATTCAGTCTTAAATTTTCCTAAAACCTATTTCAGACCTCTTCTCAAATTTCCATCGCCTCTTCCCCAATTCTTACTCCAAACTGATCATTTTTCTTCCTATTTCACTGGGGGGGAAAGTGATGCAACAGAAAGAAAATCTCTACAAATTCCCACCAACAATTCATCTGCCTAATGGCATGCTCACCCACATGCTTGACCTTCCCTCCTACTACAGATAACCCGTATGTGATTCTAAATCTGTTCCTTCGTTTATATATGAATATCTAATCTTCTGTTATATATGCTTTTGAGCTACTGGATTAATACAATGATCTACTAATATCATATACAATGATCAGTATAATTATCCATTGAAAAGTTCCCAACAATATACAAAGTATGGTTTCTCCTACCAGGAGAAGGAAGGAAGAAGGGAGGGAGGGGAGAAGGGAGGGAAATAGGGAGAAAGGGAAACAGGAGGCGGGCAAAAAGAGAGCTTCTCTTGACCCTACTTCTCGCATCAGCTACTTTGCCAGTTCCCTGCCCTCCTTTGCAACAAAATTCCTCAAAAGAGCTGTCTATATTGCTGACCCAAATTCTCTCTCTTCCCATCGTTTAATCCTCACCAGTCATACCCTCTACTCTCCTAAAACTGCTCCCACCAAGGTGACCAGTGACCTCTAAGTTGTTAAATCTGAGAGTCAATTCTCAGTCTTCCTCTTACTTGGGATAATATTGCCACCATCCTTAAAGAGTAACTGTTACCACTTAATGAAATTCTAAAATGTTTAGAACACTTTTGTTGTAAACTGCTAGTATAATACTTTCTTAAACAAACTCTGCCCCAATATCAAAGGCAGAAAAATCTCCCAGCATGAACACAAATGTTGATATATCTCCAAATTATTTCAGTTGAAGCTTTCAGTGAACATTCCTTCCCGATAAGTCTGTCCCTGAACAGAGGAAAAGGGGGAGTAGATTTGAGGCCCACACCCTTGTTTAATCTAATTTCTAAGGTCTCCGCTGAGGAATGAGTGTTAATTATCCTGTACTGTGTGGGTGTCTCCATAACATCAGTCTGAGAAATTCATTTAACTTTTGACCGATCAGCATAATGAGCTTCTCTTTTTCTCTTTTCATTTAAGTTTGTCAGTAGCTTTGAAAAAGTTTTAGAGTTGGGGTTTTTAACCAAAGTTAAGCAAAGTAGTAATTTGTGTTGGTGGGTTGTATAAAATCTGGTGTTGTCAAAATAACAGCTTCTGCACTAAAAATTCTAGTATCAACAAAGCATGTTAGATGGCTTAGGTTTGTCCTCTGTGTTACAGACTGAGATTCATCCCAATAATACATGAGTTTGTGACATTTATGGACCTTAAGAAAAGGGAAGAAATTCTGGACCAGTCAAAAATCAAAGAATCTCTATTAATATCCACATTAAGGAGAGCACAAGAAATAAGTGATGAATACTCTAAAAACTGTGCAATACAATAACCAAATAAAAACTTTTGAGCCAGTAATTTGAGGTTGAAAGCCAAGCAAAACTTTGTTGGCAATACTGTGTTGAGATGTAATACTTTATAAATCTTAAAACCAGTATAAAAGCATGTGACTATTTTACTATTTATAATAAATGCATATAAGTGTTCACTCAAGAGTAAGCAATCCATATTCACAGACAACATGTTTATCTATGTAGAAAATTACAGGCAATCTACAAATCACAACAATAAGTTTAGCCAGGTCACAAAATATAAGGTCAAATGCAGAAAAAAATCAATCATATTTCTATACCTGGTAATGAACAATTAGAAACTAATCATTTTAATTTTTATTATTTTTTAAATGTTTATTTTTGAGAGAGAGGGAGAGGCAGAGTGTGAGCAGGGAAGGAGCAGAGAGAGAGGGAGACACAGAATCTGAAGCAGGCTCCAGGCTCTGAGCTGTCAGCATAGAGCCCAAAGCAGGGCTCAAACCCACAAACCATGAGATCATGACCTGAGCCAAAGTGGGATGCTCAACTGACTGTGCCACCCAGGCACCTCAGAAACTAAGCATTTAAAAAATATATATTTCCAATAGCTAACAAAAATTAAATACTTAGATACAAATCTTACAAAACAAATGTAGAATCTATATGTTAAAAACCATAAAACACTAAGGAAAAAAATCAAGGAAAGCCTAAATACTGAAGAGACAGAACATGTTCATAGTTTAAAGGATTCAATATAGTTAAGATGTGAGCGTTTCCCATACTGATCTATAGACTTAACACAATTCCAGTAAAAAGCCCAGCAGAATTCGTCGTAGATGTGAACAAGCTGGTTCAAAAATGTATATAAAAAGGAAAGGAACAAGAAAAGAGCCAAAACAATTTGAAAAAGAATGATGAACTTGAAAGACTCAAAGTACCTCATCTTAAGACTTAAAATAAAGCCACAAAATTAAAAAACACGAAATACTAGTGAAATAATAGATATGCGATCAAGGAAACAAAACAGAGAGTGCAGAAATAAACTTACCCACACAAGTACGGTCAACAATTCTTGATAACTGTGTAAAAGCCACTCAATGGAGAAAGAATGTATCAACAAACGAAGCTAGGACAAATGAATAGCTATCTGCAGCAAAAGGAACCTTGACCTCAACCTTATACTTTATGTAAAAGTTAACACAAAATGGGTCAGAGACCTAAATATAAAATCTAAACTATAAAACTTCAAGAGCAAGACAGAGGAGAACACATTTGTGACCTTGTGTCAAGAAAAGACGGCTTAGCTGTAACACCAGAAGCATCATCAGAAAAGGAACCATGATAAATTTAAAACTTCTCTTCTTTGAAAGATGACAGTAAGAGAATGAAACTACAAGCCACAGACTGCAAGAAAACATTTACAAATCTGATCTCTTATAAAAGATTATATCCAGAATACATGTAAGAATTATCAAAACTCCAGAAGAAAATAAACTCAGTTTTTTTTAAATGGACAAAGGATATGAACACTTCATCAAAAAGATACAAAAATGGCAAATAAGCACATAAAAAGATGCTCAACATCATTAGCTAGGGGATGCAAATCAAAACTAAAATGAGATACCAATACATAGAAAATTAGCTGACCGTAACAACTGCCGGTAAGAACATGGATAAACTGGAACTTTCATAATTTCTTGGTGGTAATATAAAATAATATCCAATCCAAACCACTCCAAAAGCTGACTGGCAGTCTCTTATAAAGTTAAACATATACTTGCCATATAGCCAGCAATCCTCCTAGATATTAACCCTAAAAAACTAAAAACTTACTTACACAAGAAGTTGTACATGAATGTTTATAGAAAAATTATTCATAATTGCCAAAAACTGGGAGCAACCACGTGTCCTTCAATGAATGATTGTATAAACAAACTGACACATACACACAACGAATGTGAATTAAAAGAAATGAATTACTGATACATGCAGCAACGTGGATGGATGTCAAAGGCATTAAACTGAGTAAAAGAAGCCCAGTCTCAAAAGGTTATGTACGATTCCATTCATATGACATTCTGGAAAATAAAAAATTCTAGGGCCTCTTGGTTCCATGTTTAGCACAAAGTTCATGGTCCCAAAGAGCATTGTATCTGGACAAACTGACTGTGATGCTTATTCTTTCTCCATTTGCCAGTGCCCACAAGCTAAGAATGGCTCCTCCTTGTTACTTTCTTTAAGAACAGACTTGAGTATGCCCTAATAGTAAGTAAAGAAGATTTGCAGTCAGCAGTTCACTGAGATGGATGGCAAGGTCCACACTGATATAAACCACATTGCTGGTTTAATGGAAGACATCGGCACTGACAAGACGAAAGTGAACTTCCATCTGACTTTGACACCAAGAATCACATTAATGTTCATCAGATTACTCCTGAAGAGACCAAATGTAAGTTGTACAAAATGAGAAAGATCTGCGCAGGCACACAAGAAATCTATTATCTGGTGATGCATGATGCTGATACTATCCACTAGCCTGATCTCATCAAGTGGGACAAATCCATCCAGATTAATTTGGCGACTGGCAAGATTACAGATTTAATCAAGTTCAACTCTGGTGACCTGTGTATGGTGACTGGAGGTGCTAACCAGGACAGGATTGATGTGGTCACCAGAGATAAAGAAAAGAGAATATATTCAGAGTATGTTTTTGATATATGGGTTAGATCTGGAAGGAGAGGGAGGGAACCACCAAGGATTTCTCCAGTAGTTTCTGTTCTCCTCCCTACGAGCCAGTCTTGCTCTCACTCCAGTAATTAAAAACCACAAAGACCAAGAGGTCAAGAGTGTGAAATCAATGTTCAAAACAAAGTGGTAACAATAATAAAAACTGCCTAAGCATACACATGTTGAATCACCATGTTATACCCTTGAAAATAATGTAACACTACGTGTCAACTATAAAAAGTTTTAAATTGCCACTTATAGGCTTTATTTTTAATATAAATTTTTATTTAGGTTTTTATTTTGTGATTTGTGTCATGTATTGTTAACTATACTAAGAATTTTACATTGTTTTGGTGTTGATTCTCTTAATGATTACACGCTGTGTATATCATTACAATTAAAACCTGACATGCAGAACAATGGAATGGCTTGTTCCATTTCCCACAACTAACGAATAATAAAAATAGGACTTTGAACTCCAGTTCTCCTGACTTTAAAACCTGCGCATCCACTTACTATCTGATAGAATCCGATGGGTGTTCAAATTTCCATATCCCAGCCCACCCTTTATTGCCCCAAATTAGGTGAGTGCCCCAATTAAGCCTCCAGTGTTGAAACTGGGCTAAAGAGAAGGGAATATCCTATTAACCAAAAGGCAACAAGGTGAGAGACAAGACAACAGGATTTGGGCCAGACCTACCTCTTTTGAATCTTCACTCAATCATTTAGTAGCTACATTATCTTAGACATGAAAACTGCTCCGAATGACTCAAACATCTATTATGTTCCAAATAATGTGTAGACTCTAATGATATATCAGTGAATAAAGCAGCAATGTTTCCTAACCTCAAGAAGTTTACAGTCTAGGGGAGGACAAAGACAATAAATACAATAAATAGATAAAATATGTAGTATGTCACATGATCATAAGCAGGAAAGGGTGATGGCAAATGGAGAAGGGTTACAACTTTTTAAACGACAGTCAAGGAAGGCTTCTGAGAAAGCGACATTTGAGCAAAGACTTGACCAAGTTGCAAAAGTTATTCATTTAAATACCTCGAGAAAGAGCATTCCAAGCAAAGAAAATAGCTAGTACAAAGGTCTGGTCCATGCCAAATGTGCTGAGAGAACAGCAAGGAGGTCAGAGTGGCTGGAGTAGACTGAGGGAAGGAGAAAACTCAAGAAATAAAATCAGGAGGAGAATGGAGAGGGTAGAAACATATGTCCTCTTAGGACAACCTAATAATTCCACTTTTACTTTGAGTGGATGGGAAGCTGTTGGGGGGTTTGAACAGAGCAGTGCCATGATCCGACTGTTTCTTCTAAGTATCCCTCCAACTGATGATGTATGGAGAACACACTATAGCAGACCAGGACAGATTTTGGTTTTTGTCCTGAACAAGTGAAAGGGTGGGGGAAACTAAAGTAGAGAAGACTAGATCCAGAGTTAGTTTTCTTAAATTTGAAAAGGCTATTTGGCATCTAAGTGGAAATATCAATTTGGCAATTAGATACAGGGGTCAAATTCAGGAGAAGGAGATGCTTGAGGATATAACTTTGGGAATCATCAGCAAATGATGGTATCTAACGTTCTTCTATAAGATCACTAAGGCAATGAATACAAATAGATAAAAGGAGAATTCAAAGGACCAGGCACATCTTTGGGCATTTCCAAATTAAGGCATCAGGGAGATGAGAATAATTCTAGAAAGAATACAAAAAGTAGTCATTCAGGAAGAGAAAACAACAGAAGAGAACGTAATGCTGGAAACCAGGTGAAAAACATATGAGAGAGGAGGAAGGAATCATCTACGTCAAAGCTCTTGGCAGGTCATATAATGTGAGGACTGAGAATTAACCACTGGGTTTGGCAACATGAAAGTCACTCGTGAGCTTGATAAAAACAATCTCAGTGGAGAAATTGGATGTGGGTGTGAAAATCTTATTGAATGGAATAAGAAAGAATGCCTGGAGGCATGTGGAAACAATGAGTGTAGACAACTCTACTGAGAGTTTTGCTATTAAATGAAACAGAAAATTGTAGCAGTAATTGGAGAGGTAAGTGGGGTCAAAAGAAATTCTTTTTTAAGATGAGAGAACAGCACCATGTTTGTATACTGAGCCAGTAGGGAAAGGGGGAAATTTACAACACAAGAGAAAGAAAAGAAAACTGCAGGATTAGGTGTAAGGGGCTGACCTCCAGCACCCAAGTGGACAAGCTGGCCTTAGTTAGGAGCAAGAGCACTTCACCCACAGCAAGACGAGGAAAAACAGTCCATGAATGTAGATGTATGAAGGTAGAACATGTGATTGTGTCAGCACACGGGGCTTCTCTTCTGATGACTTCCATTTTCCGAGTAAAACAGGAAACAAGGTCTTCATTTGAGAGGAGGAAATGGTGAGATGTCAGAAGACTGAGGAAAGGAGCAGGTAGGAAATACTTGTTAGGACAGAAGGAGGATAAGCTGCCCAGACGCATTAAGTACTGCTTGAGGTTGGAGTGTATAGCATGTGTGATCAGTGCACTTGTGTTCTCCAGCCACATTTACTATTCAGAGGTAGGAAAAGGGCAGTGGAGAGTTAGACTCAAGATAGGCTTTTGTCCAGTGATAAGGATGAAATAAGAGGAGGCCAAGAGAACTGATGATATGTACAGGGATGATTTTAACAAATGCCCATGAAATATAGGCACTGCAAGGAGGGAGACAGACATCCAAAGGGAATGAAAACCAGTGAAAAGGAGATATAATCAATGGCTGTAGGTATGGTGAAATCAAAGGATTGCTGGGGGTGGGGTCCCAGAGGGAGTGAGCCTGACATATAGGAGGCAGTGGACAGAAACAGGGAGACTTGGGGCACCTGGTGGCTCAGGCGGTTAAGCATCCAACCTTAGCGTAGGTCATGATCCCCCACTTTGTGGGTTCAAGCCCCATGTTGGGCTCTGGGCTTACAGCTCAGAGCCTGGAGCCTGCTTCAGATTCTGTGTCTCCATCTCTCTCTGCTCCTCCCCTGCTCATGCTCTGTCTCTCTCTGTTTCTCAGTAATAAATAAATGAAATAATAAAAGAAACGGGGAAACTTGAAGGTGGAGCCATGAAGGAGCTGCAGTTGTGGGGAATAATTAAGAGAATGAATGGCTGGGTTAAGAGTTAAGGAAAGAGGCTGGGGTCACTGGGAAAGATACTATGGAGGAAATGAGAGAGCAGAGTAATGGGAGGGCCATCTTTCTGCATACTGGGACCACCAAATAACAACAGTAGTAATGCTGGGAGAGGGCAGTGAGACAGGAGCTAAAATCTCCAAGGAAGGTAAGAGTGGTCCAGAGATGAGTAAGTTACTAATAGAAGGGAAAGTGGATTCAGCCTGTTAGTTTCTCTCTGGGTCTCAGTTTCCTCTTTTTAAGTTGTAAATGCTGATAGTCCTTCCATCAGGACATTTTTGTAAGGATTAAGTGAGATGCTGTAAACAGAACATCTGTCACCCATTGGGACTTGCAGACTTTAATGTGTAGAAAATGAAAATATTTTTAAAAGAGCACCTGTGAAGTCCTGGCTGTGTGTCTCATCCACCCCCAACTAAAGTTGGAGAGTGTGACCTGGCAGGTCACTGAGCTCAGTGTTGGCTCGATAATTACATTCACCAGAATTCCTCAGAGATGTTCACCTACAGTTCTCTCTGATAAGCCTGAGCCTGACCATAACCGTCCCCCAGCATCTGCAGCTGTCTCTACCCAGGTGAGCTCTGTCTTCCAGGCCCAGGTTCTCTCTGACTCTTCCAGCTACCTGCAGACACCAGGTTTGTTGCCTTCCAGCTTCAATGTCCAATGTAAGAGGTAAAAAGCTGCTGTGCTTGGTGTGTCTCCCCTTTTTTAACAGCCAGGCTAGGTGAATGAACTCAGGGAAGTACAAGTCTCAAATAAAATGGTACCCTGTATTCCGAACTGCGCTGAGCCTAGAAATGTGCAGAGGCTCTGGGGTAGTACAGCCTGACGTTCCTACCATGGGGAGCTGGGGCCATGGGCTGGGTCAAGCCCTTTCCACCTCTTTTCTATATCTATCCATGCACTCAGCTCTAGGCAGGAGTTTCTACCAAGAAGATGAGGTCATGTCCAACTAAAGGGGAAGTGTCTATCTTGCCAGGAGTAGGTAATAGTAGTCAGAGACTCCTTCTTTTCAAGAAAGAGACAATAATGGTGATGGAGTGGGAGCCAGACAGAGACCTAGCAAACCTGAGTTGTGGCGGCAGGACCACCAGAGTTGAATAGGTCCCTTTTGCTGAGCCCAGTCCCTTGTCTTGCTCCAGTGCCTGGAGTTTCCCAGCTCTGGTTCATCAGAACTCTCAGAATACCCCAGCTGGAATAAGCTCTGGGCAAGTTTTACTTAGCCTTACTGTTATGCAATCCAGAGAGTGGGTCCCTAGGCTCCGCTACCCACACACTACTCAGAGACCACATTTGCCTTGTTCATTGCCAAGTTTTCATTGCCTGGGACACAGTAAGCCCTCAGCAGTGAGAGCTTCACCACACTACCCAGGCTCCGTGCCAGACACCAAAACCAATACTCCTAGTGTCTTCCCTGAATTTCTCTCTATGATAATCTGCCTGAGCTGAACAGTTATTTTCCTACCCAGAATTCCCTTCTTCTCTTTAAATTATATATAAAAATGAAGGGTGGCCACTCTTGTCAGAAAGCATTTTCTTGATCCTTCTCCTAGCAAACAAACATTTACTGCCTTCTTTCTCTAATGCACAGTGACATTTTGACACAGCAGTGCTGGAAGGAGACAAGAATTTATTAATTCAGAAAAATGGCTAAGCTTCTAAAGTTTGCCAGGTTCCCATTTATTTACTCCAGAATCCAAATTCTGGAAAAGCAAACCTGCATTCCCATTTACCAGTTACTATTTACCAGTCTGGACTGTTGACATTGACTAACACTAGAAGTGACATGTGGCTCTTGTGTCCTCTTTGAATAGACTTGTTTCAACTAACAAACAGACAAGGAAACCTCTAGAGTAGAATATTTTGGGGGAGTAGCGATAGGAGGGTGACAAGAAACATTTTTTGTCCGACATTTGGGATCATTATGTGGAATTGAAACAATCTGTTTTGGGGAGAGCGAGGTTGGCTGATCACAAGGAAAGGACCTGCAGCCTCTTGAAGAGAACTCTGAAAGGTATACCTAGGGAAAGTACAGGGAACTCCAGAGACAACTCATTAAAAAAAAAAAAAGACAAAACAAAACTAAGGGGAAGCTCTAAAAATGTTTATTCAACAGGCAAGAATTTAAGGAGCCATGTTTGCCACACAAAAGGATTTGTGGTAAGAAAGGATCCTGTTAGATTTAAATTACATTTGATTTTTAAACTTACAATTTAGTAGCAGATTTTCCAGCACATAAAAAGAAAGCGCACCTGCGTACATTTTTGTTCCAATTTTAGCCTATCAGCCGTATCTTTCCCATAAACTTCCTGAGTAGAACAGTTACGTTATTTCCAGCCTTGGAAGTTCATTTATCACCCTGCTCTCAGAACTGAGCACAAAGAACTGCTGCTTGGACAGAGCCCAGGATGGGCTTCAAGCAGCCATCAAAATCACTTAGAGAACAAGGTTACAAGACAGATTCCTGGGCCTCCTCGGCAGGAACTCTGACTCAGCCAGTGGGTGACAGGACCTGGAAATCTGCAGTCTTAGCGTGCACCCAAGGCGACTCCGACGCAGGTGGCCGTGCAGCACACCCTGACAAATCCCAGCTTAGAGAAGGTGTCCTCTGGGTTGTGGTACCTTCTGGACGCAGCGCACCCTGGCTCGGGTGCTCTCTGTAAGCTTACACTGGGTGGACCCTGCTGTGCTGGGCACGCCGATGTGTGGGGCTCAGCGTGACACACCCCTGATTTCTCTTTATTCTGTTAGAATGATTACAGGAAGTTATCTATGCAATGCAAGGATTTTGTGGTGGGCGTGCTGGACCTATGCCGAGACACAGAAGAGGTGGAAGCGATTTTAAATGGTGATGTGAACTTCCAAGTCTGGTCCGACCACCACCGTCCAAGTCTGAGCCGGATCAAACTCGCCATTAAATACGAAGTCAAGAAGGTAAGCCTCCCCACCTCTCGAGGCCTTCCTGCCTTGCAGGGCAGGGGGCCCATGCATATTTTACATTCCCACAAGGTGACCCTGAAAACACCCATCACCCGACTTTTCTCTAGATAGACAACTGCCCGCCTTGCAGGACTGCTCAGAGCCCCTCTCAGGACCCCATCCCTTCACTCCCTGAGAGAGCTAGCATGACTGTAATTCCATGAAGAGGCTCTGAGCCTGGAAAACATAAGAGGAGATTTTCAGCCTCCAAACTACTGGCAGGGACAATGTGACATCACATCAGCAAGTAGGCCAACTCCCAAGTTTTCCTGCGAAACATACTACTCTGGTCTATGAATAGCTTTGATTGAGCTTTCTCTGTGTGCCTGGGGACTTGTTGAGTAGAAAATGTTTCAGTGCGGAGGCTTCATGGGATCCGCGATTCTGGGAGCCTCAGAGGAATTTCACTCCAAAGGCTTACGACAGTACTCAGTAGGAAGCTCAGGTTGACTTCACAGGAGTTATACTTGTCTCACCTCCTCAGTCAACGTCAAGGTGTCTTTCATGGCCACAGGCACCCCGTAGCCCTCAGACCCACAGCGGGTGGTCAGACTGAAGTCCTAAGCAGCAGACTCAATGACATTTCCACTCTAGATGTACTCCGGGTTCTTTAGAATCTGCTCTGTTAGATGATGCCATCCATCCTGACGAAAACTGCAGACCTCCAAAGGTCCATGTGTTTAAATATCATTGTACTTTCCACAAAAGCAAAATGGGTGAAAAATCTTTAGAGGTTTTTATTTTTGTCCCAACTACTTCACAGGGTCAATACTGGGGGTAGTTTCAACACCCCCAAACTGACCTCTGGGCACTTTTCCTCTTATCTTGAGTGGAGAGAATCATCCTTCAACGAATCACACACATCTGTGGGATTCGTCTAGTGAGAGCTTCCAAGTTTAAAAAAAAAAATCTACCTGTCTTTTTACTTTTAATGATAATTTAAAAAAAATAAGAAAAACAGCATTTTTCAAAGACTGTGAGTCCCAAAGTTAAACTACACAAATCATGGGAAAGGTGACCTTTGCTTGTTATTCAAAATCACAGGGCTATGAAAAGAGAAGGAGTGAGCTCCAGCTCCAAGTCTAACCCTGTCTTCTTAGCTCAGAAAAACTTTTTTTTTTTTTTTGTGGTCAACCCCAAAAGCTCACTGAGGCTTTTCATCAGAGCAGAGCAAGTCATTCCAGAAGCTGCTGATATATCCATGGCCATGGGTTCACACAAATCGTGCTATGGTGACTAATTAGCAGTGGTAAAAATGAGCTCGAGTTTCCAGAACCCCAAACATTTTCTTCCTCCCCTAAGCCAGCATGTCTAGCTGCCTCCCAGCGCGGGGAAGGAGCACAGGGTGGAGGCGAGGATGTCTGGGAAAACAGGGGATGCTTGGCCTCTGCAGACTGACACGGACAATTCTGGCAACTCATAAGCAGTTCCAACAGCCCATGAAACACAAGCATTCACCATTTTTCTGAAACATACATCCAAATCTCTTAGCAAAACTGTCATTGAGGACAGATCAGTAGCTAGTCCTGAAGTCTGGCCACCACCTCTTGTTGTCACCTGCCAAGTACAAAACAGCTCTGGTGACAAATGAGATGAAAAAGTAAAGCACTCCATAAACATGATAGTTTGGGGCAGAACAAAAAGGCTTTATGAGGGAACTTATTTAGTGCTATTTGCCAATCAGGGGAGTCATAAAGGTCTCAGGAAACATCCATTATGAATGTTGAATGTCTGTGGCAATCCACAAGGAGGAACGTGATGAACAACTCGCATAAGAAGTCAGCCTTGCTCATTTCAAAGACCTACAATGGGTATAAATTCTCTCAAACAATGTATGCCATTATGCAACAGCAGACAGACTCAGCACTTTCCGTGACATCATGAATTACCAGTGAAAATGCCGAATATTTAAAAGGCGTATTAATATGATAATGAGATTTCATTTTTAATTTATGAACTTTAGCATGCTTGCATGGGCACAATCTAACCCTGGGTTTCTGAGTTAGGAAATGACCAGCACCAAGGCCTGTGTATAAATACACTGCCTTTTACACCTGCTGTATGGTTCTAAGGCTGGAATAAAAATCATTTAAAAAATTCCCAAGTCTTTATCTACATGATATCAAATCAAACCATTAATTCCGTAATTAAAAAAAACTAGTTGTTCTTGGCAGTTTCATACGCTGCTAATAACTATGACTTTAAAAAAAGGTTTCATGTTCAAACAAATTTGGGGATCTTGAGTAAAGCAGAGTGAAATAGATTTCTTTGCTTAAAGACATTATAGGACTTTTAAAATGATTTCTACTCTAATTTAAAGAAGAGGACAATATGTATTACTTGGCCACAGAACTCTATATTTCATGGAACATCTTGTGAAACTAGTTTTCTATGTAACAGTCTTTGGGAAACTTGGATACAGAATCAGCCTACATTGTCTATGAAAGGCATAGATTCAAATCTAGTGGGTGCCACCCTGCAGCTGGTAATGAGCCCTGGATCATGTCCTTCACTTGCATGTCTGCCTCTCTTCAGGTAACACACTAACATCTAGTCTCCCAGCTGGCTCAATCATAATGTCAGCCTCCATTAGATAAGGACAGTTATTCCATCAATGCATAAGGGACAACCTGGGAAACAGAAAAGAATTACGAAGTGGGTGTCAGGAACCCAGACGTTTAGCATGATTATTTCACTTATTAGCCACGTGGTCTTGGGCAAATCTTTGAAGCTCTCTGGGTCTCATTGCCCATCTGCAAAACAGGCATATAAGATTTTGCTTCATAGTTTTCTGTGAACTTTCAAATGAATTGATATGAGAAGAAATGCTCTGGAAACTGTAAAGTTCTCTGGAGTTCCACAGGAAAGCATCATTGCTGTTACTTAATGACATCCTCCTTCCTTAGAACTAAACGATCTATTTCCAGAGACATTCCTATTTTGTCCTTTGTCTTCTCCCTAGAAAATGTAAGGACATTGTCATCATAGCCTGAAATTCCTCCAGAAAAGACAAAAGGCCTTGTGAGGATATGATTGTACTCCATGACTTTTGCCTGAAGAGGGTAACTCAGCCTCTGCAAAAACCCAGGCAGAAGTATCATCTGTAATGTTAACAAGTGTGTCTGGAAGACAGTGTTGGAGAAGTGGCTAAGAAGAGGCCCTTTGAGCACCTAGGTGGCTCAATCGGTTAAGTGTCTCTTGATTTTGGCTCAGCTCATGATCTCCTGGTTTTTAAGTTTGAGCCTAACATCAGGCTCTGCACTGATAGCATGGAGCCTGCTTGGAATTCTCTCTCTCTCCCTCTTTGCCTCTCCCATGCACACGCATATGCACACGCACACACTCTCTCTCTCAAAATAAACAAACAAACATTTAAAAAGATAAATGGCCTTTGAGGTTAATCCTGGTTATCAATGGAGTCACTTAAGCAATTCACTTAGCCTCTCTATGTATGACTTGTCCTATCTATAAACTTTAGAATAATAGTACCTACTTCCAGGTAGGATTATGACAGAATCAAACGGGATAAATTAAGTGTGCCTAAAACAGCCTCAGGCCCATGAGCCTGTGGGTATAAATGAAGCAATACATTACACACAAACGGACTGGCCTAGAGTCAATGTTCACATGACTTAATGCATTTCTGTCATCCACCCTAGTCTATCCCAGGCTTTAGAGACTACATTCCCTTCAGAAGCCATGCTTGCCTTATGAAGAAACAAGGACACTTTTTCCCCATGCTGAATCACACTTAAGCTCAGAAGCAATTCCTCTTGTGCCTCGTGGATAAAGAAAGCAATCCCTCCAACTTTGGCCTACAGCCCACCTTAGTCTTCTCCTTCGGAGCCAATGTGACTAATAGACATCTTGCTGTTTTCACCATCTCTATCTCTGTCCCCTTGGAACCATGCCTATTATCTTCCTTAATTAAAACCACTCTTCTGCATATCAACTCTAAATAAATACTTAGGAAACTTCCAGCTCTATCAACAAAGAAGATCCAAACCAGTCTTGAAATCCATTTCGGCCCAGGCTGCACCCATAAAGGGAGCCCAGTGTCTGGCACATGGTCACTGCTGAGTGGCAATGCTTAAGAGATCCAGACACAGTCCTTGTTGCTCTATTCAACTTGTCTAACTGAAGACACACAGCTGGGCCCTTCACTTCCATCTTATCTTCTCTCCTCTTTACTGCTTCTTTATCCCTTGGCTCACAGGCATGCTCTTTTCCTCTCCTTCCCCTCCATTATCCCTTCCTTCTTTCTGACTCCAGGTCTGCCTTAATGAGGATCATATGAATGTCCGACTCACTGAAAGAACTTTGTAGACATGTGTCCTCCAAGCTCAAATGCCACAGGAGAGTGGGACAGAGAGACCCAGAAGGTCCTGTTTATATGAAAGAAGGCTTAACTCCACCTTGTAAAGGGGATAGAGGTCCCTTAGGACATAACAAAGCAAACATCAACTACAAGAAAAAAAAAAAAAAAAGGAGAACACATGAATACAAGTTGTTTCAGCCACAGCCTGTGAGCTCTACAGCCTGCTGGGCATCCCAACATGGGTACGACAGTCCTACTCTTAAAGAGCCACCCGGTGGTGGGGAAGGTGGGGACAGGGATGCTATGACTAAGGCAGCAGTAGCCTCTACACTTTACGAGCTGAGCAAAGTAGAATTCACAGTAGTTACCTCTTTCAGACTTGCCGGGGCCTCCAGCTCTAGCATCTGGACTTGTGGCTTGGTTTGTGGGACCTAAGCATGGCACTGGCCATGCTTCAAAGTGATGAGACTCCTAAAGGAGCAGTTCCATTGTGCCGAGCCTTCCAGACTCAGAAAGTTCAGAGGTGCCCCTTCCTGACTCTGCCTTTATTTCATGTGAGAATAGCTTGCTGAGCCAGGAATGGATTGGATGGAATGGAATTGATTCCTGGCTCCACAAGCTATTCTCACATGAAATAAAGCCCTGAGACAGGACCGTGGGTAGGAGAGGGAGTGGAGGTGAGGGGTGGGGTGGGGGGTGTCTCATTATCCCTACTAAGACAGTTCCCTTTTTCTCCACACCATTGTACTAAGAAAATAATATCCCCTGTGAGTTTCATTCATTTCCTCAGACATCATTTAGCAAACATTCACTGTTTCTACTACACCACCAACTGTGTGCTGAGCACTGGGGGGACTGAGAAGACACGGACCCAGGCCTCGCCCTTGAAGGGTTCATATAACAAAGGAGAGAGAAGTGTGAACAATGGTTATAGTCCTGTCTGAGCAGGACAAACAGAAATGGGAAGGGGCAGCAGGGATGCCAGAGGAAGCAGTGACCAGCTTGGTCATGACCCCAAGAAAAGTTTCCCAGAAGCAGAAATGCTTGAGATGGGGCTAAGAGGGTGAGAGGTCTGGATGGGATGTCAATTCAGCAGAGAGGTGAAGGAGGACAATTTAGGCAGAGGGAGGTGAGAGCTGCAAAGTCACAGATACTGAGGGAGAGCGGCATGTTTGGGTATAGCTTAGAGGGGGACAAGCACTTCCCCATGGCTGTATCACTGTGGGGAAGGGGCAGACTGGAGAGCTTGTCAAAGCCAAAGCCTTGAGGGAATTTCATGACACAGCCGTTTAGACTTTATCCTGGTAGCACTATCCCACGGGAGTTTTCTGTGATGATGGAGATGTTCTATTTTCTGCTCTCTGACATGGTACGCACTGGCTCCTTCTGGCTAGCCAGCACTTAAAATGTGGCTAATGTACTTATGGAACTCAATTCTTAATAATTTTTAAGTGAATTAACTTAAATATCAAAGCTGCATGTGGGCAGCGGGTACCACACTGGGCAATATGGGTGGGCATCCCCCCGCGTGCCTTCAACAAGCTTTCAGGGAGTGGCTACAGGCCATGCTGTGTTCATCACTAGGGACATCGCGGTGAACAGAAATGACACGACATCAACCATCATGGGAAAGACTGGTATTAATCAAAACATCAAACCAAAAAACCGTTACATTGCAACTGAAGTAACTATTATAAAAGAGAAGACCATGATATTATAACTTCTAGAGCTAGATGTGACCTAATCGGGGAAGTCGGTGAAGGTTTCTCTGGGGAAGTCATATTTGCTCTGACAGCTCAAGAATAAAAGGTTAGCCAGACTTTGGGAGGACATTTCTGAGGGACGAAACATGCTCAAAGCATAGTCGAAGGCCCTGTGGTGAGAAAAAACAACAGCATGTAAGAGAAGCTGAAAGGCGCCCAGAAGAGCGGGGTGTGGGATGAGTGAAGACGCAGGCAGGGCCCAGACCTCACAGAGGCTCCTAGACCACGCTAAAGGATGTCACTCTCATTCGTTTCTAAAAATAATAGGAAGCCACTGGAGAACTTCAATCGGAAGTGGTTGTAAAGATGAGGAAAGACGCGGAGACGGCTTTTCCTCTGAGAAAGGCTGCAAGGGAAACGGCGGGTATGGGTGCAGCATAGTCGCTGGGCAAAAGAGACAGGGTGTTAGTCACCACAGGCGTCGTTATGCTGTGTCGACAAGCACAGCCGACGTTGTGGTGGCTTTTAACAAAAAGCGGCTTATTTACTGCTCATTCTGTTTCCATCGTGGGACAGATCTCACTCGGGAACCCAGGCTGGTAGGCAGAGCGACCCTTTCCAATGCCCCCCCCCGCCCGCTGCCAAAGGGGACGCTGGCGATGCAGAGTCCCCCACCAGCAAGTAAACCCTCCCTCTAGAAGGGACTCACACTGTTTCCACTACAACTCATTGTGAACAACTAGTCACATGCCCACCAGCACCATGAGAGAAGCCAGTACAACCCTGCAGGCTTTGGAAGGTTAGAGAAATGAAGCTACTGGGCAGGTAGCACTAATGACTATCAAAAGGACAAAAGTTGAAGGAACTCTTATTAATGGCCTCAACTTCTCTATAAGCAGGAGGCAGAATCACCCTCTGAGGTAGAAAGCAGCCTCAAAAAAGTGAGAAAAAAAAAGTTGAGGAAAACTCCACGGGAGATGGAAGAGACAGCTGAACAGTAAAGCTAAGATCCCGGCCAAGACTGGAGAGGTTGTAAAATTCTCTGCCAATAGCCTGTGTTCTTAATAAAAATAGAAAATCTCTACCAAAAAAACGGTAACATGCCAAGTCGATGTCCTCCATGAACCTCAATTCCATGCTGTCAACTTCATTTCAAGATTTCTTCATAGATGTGGGGCTCTGAAGTGCACAAAACGTGCCCACAGTTTTCCCCTCAGAGAATAAGGCCAAGGAGTAAGGGGCGAGCTGGGGGGCAGGGGGTCGTCGCACCCATATCACTGTTCTGTGTAAAGCTGGGCCAGGGCCCTAACCCTGGCGGAAGTCTCTTTTCTTCTTTCTTCCAAAAGTCACCACCTTGTGCACATTTTATAGTCATGCTGTAAATGGGCCCATTTTCCTACCTGGAAAAACTCCCAGGATAAGAAAACACAACGTGTTACGGTTGCGAGTCTGCCGGCTCAAGTTCTCGGCTTACTGAGGATGTGGCTTTAGTTAGGTGACCTAGCCCATGAGCCTGCAGAAGCCTCCCACGTAAGGCAGACATTGAAGCTCAAGCATCTCCTGACCTAAATGCACTAGCAGAGACACTGAGGTCCAGCAGGAGAAGCACAATGGACTGACAGCCCTCGCCCAAGTGCAGGGACCATGGGCAGGGACACTAGAGAGAGGGAAGATGGCCTCTGTGGGGACTCTGTTTCATTTCCTCTGTCTGCCCTGGGCACAGGGACAGGGAGCAAAGGGGACCTGGGGACACCAGGGCTTTCTAGAGGACATCTGAGAGTCCATTCAGACACTCACATGCTCTAAGCAGACACTCTCCCACTGTGTTTTCCTGCTGAGGCATCGTTTGACCAGATGCTCAGAGGTAAGAAGATCAGAGCTGTCACAGACACAGTCTGGCTGGCCAGGCACTACCCCAAGCTGCACTGCAGGGTGCGCGGTGGCTGCCAAGCACGGTTAGAATCCACTGGTGTCGAGAGCATCCATCTGCATCCTCTTCGGGGATTCCTCTCAGCACTTCCGTAGCCCTAGCCTGACCACAGGGCACAAAACTTACCCATGTCCGTTAATGTGTCAGCTCGGAGGGGCTATCTTTTGCATTGATTAATGAAAGTTCCTTTATCTCAAAAGCAAACTTGAGAATGACTAATCCAAGAGTTCATGTACCCCTTTTCTGCCGGACAAAACTCTCAGAAGGAAAAACAAAACCTGCCGGGCAGCAGTACAATGCTGCGTCTGGATGCCTGACTGTGCGTGATCAAGCCCTAGGTCCTGCCGTACTAGATATGTGGCCTCAGACAATGTATTTCATTCATGGGTCTCAGTTTCCTTACCTCTATAATGAGAGCAAATAATACCTAATAAACGATAACCAATGTTTATTAACACACAGAATGCAGCTAGAACATGGTCAGTGCATAGAAATGTTAGCTAATGGAAGCGGTCTGCTATGTTGGTTTTACAAGTAAAACTAGCCTTAAGTCAAAACCAGTGTTTCTCAAACTCAGTACTACTGACATTACAGGCCAGCTGTTTTGTTGTTGTTGCTGGGGGCACCGTCCTGTGCGTTACAGGACAGTGAGCAACGTCCCTGGCCTCTACCCACGAGATGCCAGTAGCATTCTCCCCCCATGCTGCATCTGCAGAGTCGCTAATGTCCCTGGGGAAAAAAGTGGGGACAGAATCATTCCCCGCTGAGAATCTCTGGGATGGTTTTCATAATCTAGGCCAGAACTCCTTAACTACAGACCCTGGGGGCAGGTTCACACTTCTCCAAGGATGTAATCCATCTCTCTAGACCAAATCCAAGATGAAATCAAATTCGAACTCACTATCTCTCTAGAACTAAATTCTCAAACATAGCCATACCATGAAACCACCTGAAAGCTTTTTATTTAAAAACACCAACTAGGTGTTATATGGAAACCAATTTGACAATAAACTATTAAAAAAATTTTTTTTTAAAAAGAAAGCTCAACTTTTATTACAGAAAAAAAAAATAAAAAACAAAATAAAAACACCAATGTCAGTGACCTACCCACAGAGTCTCCAATCCAATTATTCTAAGCCTAGGGAATGTGTTGTTTTTTTTTAATGTTTATTTATTCGAGAGAGAGAGAGACAGAAAATGAGCAGGAGAGGGCAGAGAGAGAGGGAGACACAGAATCTGAAGCAGGCTCCAGGCTCTGAGCTGTCAGCACAGAGTGTGACTTGGGGCTCGAACTCACAAACTGTGAGATCATGACCTGAGCCGAAGTCAGACGCTTAACAGACTAAACCACCCAGGAACCCCCAGAAATGTGTTTTTTAAAGGCTCTCATGATTCTAAATTTTGGAAAGACTGAGCTCCTTGAAAAGTGGGGCCTCTCCTCATTCATCTTGGTCTGGGAACAGTACTTACCCAGCACATAATGTACAGGCTCCCTGCTGAGTAAATGAATAGATAGGTACAAAGTGCAAAGTCATACGCTTTAATCCTCCTCCAACTAACTCTAATTCCCTTGGTGATTAAAAGGCCTTATAATATTCAGATGATGTTTCAGGCTGGTCTCAAATTATGAGGCCACCACCTCCGTTTTCTCCACTGATGACATGTGTCCTCTGGGGTTGGAAATCTGGAAGAGAACTCTTACTGTACAAAGAAAGCCTAACATTGGCTCATGCCTGGCAGTCTTAGGGAGGGAACAGAGAGGAGGGTGGCTCCCAGTGTGCCTGTGCATAGTCAGGGAGAGACCCAGGGGCCTCTGTCTCCCAAATGGGGACTCAGATCATGGATTGTTCCACAGTGGATCTCAGGCTTGCTCCCTGCACTCACTAGTATGAGTTTCGAGCCTGCCCCCACATCCTGCCTGGCTCAGTTTTCACAGGGAAAAGCAGAGCACCTCTCTGCCCTTCCTCAGGCCTGCTGTGAATCATCTGACACAACTTCCTCTAACAAGCAGATACTACTACGCTTTTGCAAAAGAGATTTCAGATCCTCAAAGTAAGGGCTGTCACAATAGGGGAGAAAACTATCGCCTTTTGGTTATTTTGCTGCCTTTTGTTCAGCTCTTTCACTATATAAATATTTGCATGAAAGGATAATCCTTTAAAGCATTTTCCTTCTTCTTGGTTATCATGTTTCCTAGGCTACGCAGCCTTAGCTTTTGAAACTATCATGATATTCATCATGTGCTGCCTTTGTTATAAGAGTCAGAGTCTGATTATTATTACATCCTGATTTGGAGGTTAACAAGAAGAGAAGAATTTGAGGAGCATTCAAGGGAGTAACATAAATCCCCAAGGCCTCCAAGAAATAGATGCAAATCAGATGCATTTACCAGCCCAAAGTGGAAAGAACAACAAGAGCCTTTTCAAATTGTCACTTTTATCCCAGAGCCATACAGATCTACGAAATTACAGTCCCCCCAAGGACCTATGACTAACTCCAGTAATTAAGCTAAAGACAAACTCTCATTATTTCTGTACTAAATGCTCATATATGGATTCAGAGTCTTAATGAGCATTTGATCTTTTATATATTCCTCCCATTATGTACCATAATACATTATTCTTTTATTAACATTCATCTCCCTAAGGTCACTTGCAAATTCCTTGATGGAAGGGGAGTTTTTGTAAGTCTAACTGTGGGTGGAAATCTGTGCTTCATAGAGATCCCTTCACTTACATAGTCCAGGCCACAGTCATACTGTACTTACAAGACTGGAATAGCCTCCAAGTGTTCTTCCTACTTCTGCCCTCTCCCTCCCCCCCATCCCTTGCCCACCCCTCCCACGAAAGCACCAGTTAGAAAAATGTCTTAACTACTCAGATCCTGTCACACCCTGCTCACATCTTCCATCTCAAAGTGAAGAAGACAGGTGGAGTCCCTCCCCTCCGGGAGCTTACGCTCTCATAATCCTCTTACAAGAAGCAGAGGCTGAGACAAGCCTCCTTGTCTCGGCCCCCCGAAATCAGATGAGCTCTGTATGAACAACCTTTACAGGATGAACTCATCTATGTTGCAAAATAACGAGAAGATTTGTGGGTAGAAGTGAAAAGCTCAGCGAGCCTAGTTACCCAGAACAGGATTTTAGTTAGACTTTAAACTTACCCAAACACCCCAAAATTCTAATAGAAGTTTAAAATATAATCTCAAAAGGTACAGCTTTTTAGAACTTGATACAACCTTTTTTAGAGAGTAAGCATAAGCAGAACCACGGTTGGCTTAAAAGTAGCCATCAACTGAGAAAGTGTTCAAGCTCAACAATTAAAACAACTTAATGCCAAAAATATGCAACCAACTCCTAACTTAATACCTATTAATACCGTTAATCTATTCAATAATAGAAGCAATAATGCTAATATGAGTAACCAAAATATTCCTCCTTGCATAGCTTTTATCAGAATGGATAAACACTGATAATTAACAAGATAAAATTAATCTAACTATAAACTAAATATCAAACCAACAGTTGACCTGACACAGGCATGTAATCAAGGAAAGATTAAAAGAAGTAAAAGGAACTTGGCAAACACAACCCCGCCTGTTTACCAAAAACCTCACCACTAGTATTTCTAGTATTAGAGGCACTGCCTACCCGACGACATGTGTTAAGAGGCGGCAGTATCCTGACTGTGCAAAGGCAGCATAATCACTTGTTCCCTAAATAGGGACTTGTATGAACGGCCCCAGGAGGGTTTTACTGTCTCTTACTTCCAACCCGTGACATTGACCTTCCTGTGAAGAGGCAGGAATAGAACAAGAAGACGAGAAGACCCTACAGAACCACAAGTGGTTTCAAAGCTCAGAAGTGATTTTGGTGAACCGAAACATTAGCCTGACGTCGTGGGAGAGCTCTGGAGCGTGAGCAGCATGCAGCGAAGCGCGGGGCAACTGCCCCAGTCGGTCCTGACTTGCAGGTCGCCCTCAGGGGAGAGGCATGACCTCCCAGGCATTTCTGGGCAAAGCAGCTCTGAGTGGCAGAGGTAAACTTCTGGAGAAGGACGTATCAGTGAGCCCGCAGCAGCCAACACCCCACCAGTGGGGCATGGGTATGCCTAACTGGTAAAGGGATCTAGGCAGGCCAGCAACAACGTCTTCTTGCCTCTAAAGTGCTTGAAATCCAAACTACTAACCATGGCCTACGAGGTGCCACACCGCCTAGCCTCTGCCTTCTTCTCCAATTTCACCTGGCGCCACGCTCATTCCTGCTCACTCACCTCCAGCTACACTGCCTCCTTCTCTGTCCCTTCAACGCTCCACACTAGTGCCCAACTCAGAGAAGTTATTGATCCATTTCCCTCAAGTCTCTTCTGGCTGGACCTTCTTCGTTGTTTGAAATTCAGATCAGCTATCTCCTTCCAAGAGAGGCCTTCCTGATCATTCTATCAATGTAGTCACCTTGTCGCTCCCTCCCTCTCTGTTGTAATATCATTTGTTTGCTAGTTTACTATTTCCCCCAACACACTAAACTCTGTGGCAGCAGCTCACCACTGTATCCCTAGCTTACAGCAGACCCAAGCAAGCAAGAGAGTCCCAAAATTATTTACTGATCAAGTGACTGAATTAGTGAATGAAACACACTTGAGTTTTCTTCCAGGTTCTATTTTTCTGAAATACAATAAAATCTCATGTTCCAGATGAGACACATTCCCAAAACCTGTTGAGGAAACTCTCACCATTCTCTTGAGAATCAAAATGAGATAAACAGTAGAGTAGCCCCTGATGAGTCACTGACTATTAGGTACTATTTGTCACATTGCTGAACTCCCATAGTTATTGGCACTGAGTTCATGGAAACTCAGAACACCACTGACATGGTTATTTCATGAATAAATGAATGAATGAGAGAGAGGGAGGGAGAGGATGGAAGGAAGGAAGGAAGGAAGGCATGGAGAGAGGGAGATTGGTTGGCCATTTTAATATAAAATACCACCACTTGATTAATGAAATTCATAATACTTAGGCCGCCAAAACTGAATCCTGAAGAAGCTATCAATCAATTTTTATATTATTATTGCATAATAAACCCGTCTGATATATGGTCACTTGATTGCTTTGCTTGCTCTCCTTCTAATAGGTATTAGCTCTTTCTGAACAGGCAGATTTGCAAACTTGAAGCAGGAGGAGATAATCATGTGATACCTGTTGCCAGCTAAATCTGGGAGCATTAAAAATAAAGACCTAGCCCCTGGCATCAGGACCTTACATCCTAAAGGGCTACAAAGACCTGAATTCAGGCCTTTATCAAACAAAGAAAGCAAAGATCAACTCAGGCAAAAATGATGTGGGAACCCTTTAAGGAAGAAGGAGGGGTAGCCTCTGAGCCAAACCCTAAAAGATGGGTCAGAGCTCAAAAGAAAAGGGAAATGAAGATGTTCCAGACAAAGAAGTGGGAGGGAAGCACAAAAGTGTGATGATGTTTGGAGAATTGCAGATGGTGGCAGAGTGAAGGCATGTGGGAAGAGAAGAGGCTGGGGAGGAAGGGACAAACTGGGGGTGGCAACTGGAGACCTGGAGCCGGGGGCCAGAGAACATGCGATCTGCTGGGAATGTGGGGCCAGGTGTGATTGGCTGTGAAGATGTGAAGTGTGTGGCCTTCATCCATAACAGACATGGAATCAATGACACTGGCTTCACAGGTTTCCTTTATAATCATACTTACTTCATTTATTATACAAACAGCATAAAAATAGGACAAATTTTAAAAAGGAAAAGAATAATCTACAATCATGTCCACAGGTTGATTGTTTCCATCTCTTTACATTCCTCCAACTCTTTCCCACACAGACACATGTATTTACATACTTACAACCACAGAGTAAATAATCCTGTGATGTGATCACCTAGCATTAGAAGGTAAACACTTTTCTATTTTTTCTATAATTATTATTGTTATGCCAGGATAAGACTCATGTATCACTGGTTATATCTTGTCTACTGATGAACATTTGCTTATTTATAAATTTATATTTTACTATTACCTCCATACATATCATTTTCTTTTCGTTTTTTAATTGTTTTTAGTGGTTTGGTTTTTTTTTTTTTTTGAGAGGGAGAGAGAGAGTGTGTGAGTGGGGAAGGTACAGACAGAGAGGGAGACACAGAATCTGAAGCAGGCTCCAGGCTCAAAGCTGTCAGCACAGAGCCTGAAGGGGGGGGCTCAAACCTACAACCCATGAGATCATGACCTGAACCAAAGTTAGGCGCCCAACCGACTGAGCCACCCAGGCACCCCACCTTCTTTTTGTTATTTCTGAAAATTGAATTTCTACAAGTGAGGCTCCTGGGTAAAAGGACACAAATATTTGTGAAACACAAAATTATTTCTCCAAAGAGCTACACTATTTTTCAGTATCAGTGGTATTATAAACCTGAACTGGTTTCATCAGTACTTTGCAAGCATTAAATATATTAAAATGTATTCCTCTGGTCACTACACAGATAAGCATTTTCTATGTGAATTCCCCCCACCCATAGCCAGTCACTATACAACACCACCAATAATCTTTAGCATTTGCATATTGGAGCATGTATGGGTCTTGGGCAATGTAGAATTTTTTATATAGATTTGTGGCCAAGTCAGTACTAGGTCACAACTGTAGGTAGCCTGTTACCATAAGACAGTTCTAGTAGCAGGGTTTGACAGTGTATAGGAGAATGGGAACCAGCTGAGATGCTACTGGAGTCCAACAGGAGGTGGTGAGGGCCTAAAATGGTAGCTGTGTTCATGAAAAGAAGGAAGAAATCTGCATAACTGATTTTTTGGACACAGAATAAAGGACTTTGCAATCCAACACACAAATTCAGCCTAGAAGCTTCTGTGGGAGTCTGGCCTAACAACCACAGGACAAATTTTATTACTCAGATCTCTAAATTGCCCTAACAGAGATTCCATTCAGGCGATAGAGGGTATTGGAGGCCACCTTGGAGCCTACCACTTTGTGGTAGGATGAGGCAGTACAGAGCCCTGGGCCCACATGCGTGAGAGGATTGGCAGAGAACAAGGAGATAAAGATCAGGACTCAAGAAAAATGCTCGGGAAGAACACAGAGTATTTCTGTCTCACAAGTGCCAGCCCTGACCCCACACTTCATGTGCATGCCTCAGCCTCACAGCCTCAGTCACATGTCCCCATATTACTGATAAAGTAATGGAGGCCGAGAGAGAGAAAGCAACTCTACAAAAGTTGGACAACTGGTATGAAGTACAAGACCTCCAACTTACATCCCTGGTGTCAAAGCCTCCGTTCTTAGCCACCAGGAGGTGCCGGGACCTACGGGGTGAAGACCAGCTCCCCCTGCCTCGCAAGCTGCCAGACGAATTGTCAAAGGGAAGAGGTACGGCAGGGGGCAGATGGACCCAGAGTCACGTGCTCCTGCTCAATCCACAAGCCCTGCACACACAGGCAGAGAAGAGCCAGAAACTGGAGGAAATCTCTGGCTATAGAAACTAACTCAGCCAAGATCCTCAGAGAAACTAAACTTCTCACTGGATCCTTCAGTTTCCCTGGATTATTTTCAGTGGATGCAAAATAGCACTTGCTTTTCTAACAAGGACCCTCATTCAGTAAGCAAAAAGGAGATGTTTAAATGTTCACTACTTTGGAAGCTGGTTTCAGTAACCAGCATGTTGAAATTTAGGCTCATTAGGGAAGATTTATAAAGACAGAATTCCAAAAACCAGGTCCATCAACACCAGTTAGAGATCCTTAGCTAATAACAACTCACTGTCCAGAGAAAATCATGTACTATGATGGTGGGAGACATACACGTATATATGTTCTACTATAATTGTCACTGATTATCATATTTATGAACATTGCACTTATATGCACAACCATATAACACTGTTGTTAAAGACTTCTTCCTGAAATAATGGACTCCCTCCCAGAAACTCAAAGGGTGCATGATTCTGCTGAATACCAGATCTTTCAACATGTGGATCGTGGTGAATCTTTTCTATGTGGAGGAAGGGTTAGAGTCATGAGCTCTGCCTGAGAGTCACTGAGACAGCCTGGAGTTGCCTTTGGCAAACCACTTAACCTTGCGTTTCCTTCATCTCTCAAGTGCGGGTAATAGCACGTGCCTTATAAAGCCCTAGTATATAGTAGCATATAGTATATAGTAGGTACTACCAGACAAACGTGGACTCCTAGCACATCACAAATGCCATCTGTCAGGAATCATTGTGATCCATAGCAGGTACTAGTTACAGGACAGCCTACATGTTATCTGGGGAGCAGGCACAGCAGAGCCCACTCCAAGGTATTCCACTCTATTATTAGAAAACAATTTTCTATTTCTAACCTAATCTGTTCTGTTGGAAATGTCATTATACTACTAAAATGTTATGTCTTATATATGTAATTAGTGAAGAAACATATATAACCAGTATGAATTTGCTTCGTGACTCACGGGGTAAGAAATCTCATAGGTGGAATGTGACTATTTGTGTGCCTGACATCTTGGTTGTGTGACCTTGGACAAGTGACTTAGCTTCTCTGTGCCTCAGTTCCCTCACTTGTTTAAGAAAAAACATAACAGTGTCTATGTCATAGGATTTCTGTGAGGGTTACATTAACACATGAAAATCACCTAGAATAATGTCTGGTCCATCATATAGTTCAATATATGTTGGCTCCTAACATCTTTTACTTTTTCTAAGCCATGTGAAATCTGGCCCCATATCTCCTACCCAGGTGGCCAGAAAACCCTGTCTCAGTCACTCTGGAGCATCCTCCTCTGCGTCACACCACAGTCCTAAAAACTCACCTGTATACCCGAAGGAGGGCTCTTGGCCTGTCCACTTCTCCCTGTGGATACCCACAGCCCCGGGCATACACTGATCACTGCCACGTGCCCAAACTGTAGCTCCATATAATTCATATGATTCTAACAGTTTAATGGAGTACCACTCTGTCCCAAATAGTGTAACAGATGTTGGGAATACAGTAACAGAACAGAACAGACTAGAATCCCTTCCCTCATGGAACTTCCAATGAAGCAGAATCTGTGGGCCAGACTACTGCTGGGGTCCTTCCTTTCCACAAAGAAGTACCTTGGCATTGGTCAATCCCCCAGCACTCTGGAATGACCCCCATCTGGGGGTCCTTCTACCTATGGGGCAGAGTTCAAGGGCAATCTAATGTCTATATCCTACAGGAAACTCATAAAGCCCACTGTCTTCTTCCAGCCTCAGGAAGCATCTCTCCAACATCAGATACCCTTCTCCATCCCTTACCCTTCACTGGACCTTGATATCCCAAAATGGCCAGCATGTGGTCTTTGGAACCAACCCTGAGAAACCGCACTTCCTCCTGAGCCATGGCTGCCTGGCTCACACAACTCTCAGGGACACCTCCACAGGATGCAGATGGCCAATCATTCTTCCATGATGATACTTCAGCTGAGAAAACATGACAGGCTCATCTCCCAGGAAGGTTATTCTTTTTATTATAATTTTTTTCAGAGAGAGAAAGAGAGAGTGTGGGCATGCATAGGGAAAGAGCAAAAAGAGGCAGAGAAAGAATCCCAAGCAGGCTCCACACCCAGTGCGGACCATGACATGGGACTCGATCCCATGACTGTGAGATCATGACTAAGCTAAAATCAACAACTGGCTGCTCAACAACTGAGCCCTCGAGTGGCCCCTCCCAGGAAGATTATTCAGACACCTGGTGATGCAGAGGAGATTAAGGGAGGGGCATCTGTGGCTCAGCGGGCAGGAGGTGGTATGTGGGTTACAGAGCTATCCAAGGAAAAAAAGACAGAGAACAGACTTTTGGGTCTGACCAGTGGAGGAAATTAACATGATTTTGAGAGAGCAATTGTAGCGGAATTCAGGGACCCGACTTCAGATAGTCCAAAGGCTGTGGGGAAGGTCAAGAACACAGGTGACAGCCACTGTGATTAGGAGTCATACTTCTTCCTCTGGGAAGGAGGACAGGAGAAGAAAAGAGCACCAGCATCCCAGCAGAGAGGAGGTGAAAGCTGTGGAGGGAGCTCTTGCCCAATAGTCCCATGGAGAAAGAGACAAGACAGAAAGCTGGGGACTGAATACAACACAATCATTCAACTTATCTTCTGGTGCTTAATACAGAGTGGCTTAAAAAAAACAAATCATTTTATTTGGTTACAATTCTGTGGGTCAGGAAATCTGGCATGACTCAAGCAAGAAGTTCTTATGGCCACAGTGCATCAGCTGGAGTCCTTTGCTCAGCTGTAGCCAATTAGTGGTTAGGCTGGAATGGAAGATTCCAGAAGGCTTCACTTACATGTCTGGCACATGAATCCCCTTTTATATGGTGTGCTTCTATCTGTCTCTCTCTTCTCTCCTTCTCTTTTTCTTTCTCTCTCTCACCACCTCCCCTACACACACACACACACACACACACATACACACACACTACACACGGCTATGTTGGACTTCCTAACAGCACAGTGATCTCAGGAAGGTGGTATCCTACAGGGCAGTTGTCTTTGAAGAGGGAGCTTTCCCAGGAGTAAGAGGAGATGCTGAAGATCTCTAAGGTCCAGTCTTGGAAAGTTCTGCAGCATTCCTTCTACCATATTCTGTTGTTCAAAATAGATCACTGTGAGCCAGCCCAATCTCGGTGGCAGTGGAAATAGACCTCACCTCTGTCACAGTGAAGAGCATGTGAGATGAGAGAGATTATTGCCACCATCTTTAGAAATGCCATCTACTCCAGGGGGAAAGAAAGGGTTAGAGTTCCTATTTGTGGGGGTACATGGTAAAGTTAAGGAGATGGGCTGGAAGTTGCATTCATTCATTCAGCAAATATTTATTGAAAGGCTATCATGTACTGGACACTGTTATGAGTACTACGGACATAATGCAATTAAAAAAAAGTCCTTGCCATTATGGAGCCAACATCCTGATGCAGTGACATATGATACATATATCATAAAGTCTGGAAGTTACCACGTAATATAAACAAAGCAGGGTAAGAGACAGGAAGGGACTGACTGGCAGGTAGAGGGAAGACTTCTATTTTGGTCAAGATGGTCAAGTGAGGCCTTAATATGTTTCAAGAAGAGTGAGGAGGCCAGTGGAGCTACATCACACTGAGAAAAAAGGAGAGTGGCAGGATGAGAAGTCTGCAAGAACCAGGTTATCAAAAAACCTCAAAGACATGGGAAGAAATGTTCTTTTTCTCTACCCATAGTGGGCAGTAATTGGTCAGGCCTCTTGTCCAGATGAAGGGAGCTCAGTTAGCAGAAACCCATCCTTGCCGGCCCCTTCCCTGTTCTTGGGGAGTTGAGGAGAGGGAAGGTTATAGAATCTACTGTCACTGTACCCTGTGACTCATCCTCACGCCACCAGGTTTCCCTTCTGAATTTTCAGAGCTTGGGGTAGTGTCTTTGCTTTATGGTGGGCATTATAGCAACCAGAAGCTATCCAAACTTGGTCTGGAAATAATATACAAAGAATTCTGCAAAGCTCCAGATGGCTTTGTAAATCCAATTAAACTCACAACTGGCCCAGAAACTTTCCCCATCATAATTACATTATTGATCATTAACATTTAAAGAAGTTGCAAACAGAATCCTGGACAATGCAATAAATTATAATTGTCTACTGGGCAGGTTCCATGAATCAGGTGCCTCTGGAGCCTTTTGAGACTGTCTGATGCTGTAATTTAAATGATGTTGCTCTGCTCTTTGGTAAATGGGAGTACACCAGGGTCGGAAGTGAGGACAAGTGTGTGCATACAATCCACATTACGTGTTCTGGCCCATGTATCTAAAAATGAAAGACTATTACAAATCCCCCCTAGCTCCCAAGACAACCCTGTTTCTCTGAGGCACATTTCATCTCCATGTTAGCTCCTGGCCAGCTCCTATCTCCCGCTGCTCCCCAAAGGCCATCCACCCTGAGCTATCTTTGTCTCTCCTGACACGCCAGGCTTTGAGGCATCACTAATAACAACAACAATCTATTAAGTGCTTACTCCGTGCCTTTCACCATACCAAGTGCTTTGAATACGCTCATGCAGTGCACCATCGATATCATCATCCCCACTTCCCAGATGCAATAGTACTAGCTGAGAGACAGAGTCAAGATTTAAAGCAAGATCCATCTGACTTTGGAGCCCAAAATCTTTGCAGCTCCTTCTCTTCAGCAGGCCCTTCCTGACTCCTTCGATGGCCTCCTAAGGGACTATCTAGCTCAACTCAAGAAACCCTCCTCCAGTAGGAAGCCTTCCCTCACTGTCCCTCCACATCCCCTCTTGGGATGGGTGCTTCTTTTCGGCTCTTTCATGGCATCCTGATACCACTGCTAAAGCACTGACTGAGCTACAAGGAATGTTCCCATCTACCAGTCTCCCTGACTAGACTTTGAGGGCCATGAGAGCCAGAACATTATTTTTAACCTCTGTGTTCCTTGTATCTGGCTCAGTAGGTATTTTCTGGGTGGGTAGCTGGATGGATGGATGGATGGACAGACAGATACAAATTTATGCATGCATACATACATGTAACCTTAAACATATCACAATTACTTATGAGATTCCGTTTCTACCTCTGAAGAATATGAACATTCTGAGAGAAAGAAAAAGACTTTATTGCCATAGGTTGATTAAAAAAAAAAAAACAGCACCCAGGTAAGACCAAAATTAATTCATTAGGAAATTTTCTACATATATATGTGTACCTTGGGGTGTGAGCCCAGAACGACAAACGGCACTAATGTGTCTCCAAATATTAAATAGAAGTGTCCAGGGGACCTTTCCACTGCGTGCTGAATATTCATACCCACCATGTGACACGTAAGAATGACAGCCAGCAGTCACCTGCATGACCAGGGCGTGCCTTCACCACCATAAATTTCCACATCTCCTGTAGAAATCAAAGGTGCAACTGCGGATGTCCAGGCTGGAGGCCTGAGTGACAGAGCAGACACTGACCCCACCAAGAGGGAACCGCAGTGACCTGTGCTAAGTCTCTGGCTAAGGTGTGTGCCAGGCTCTCTGTCAAGTAACAATGCCCTTTCAAGTCTCACACGACAGAAATGGAAGCATGATACCAAAAATTAGGAAACACCTCTGTAAAGTTGTCTGTGTGCTCTAGATGTGGAAACTTATGGTGCTTGTTAGGGAGAGAATCACCATCATAGTCACACCCTATCCTTTGCACAGGGCCCAGAACCAGGTGAGAACTAACCTGAACATTGTCCACACTGGGTTTAATGGTGTTGCTCAGGTTGGAGCTGGAAAGCGGAAGAGTAGGGAAAAAGGTTAATGGTAAGGAAAGACTGAGAGACAAATTCGCAGAAATGAGAAGCCTGGGCAAAACCTGAGTGTAGGGGTGAGCAGTTCACAGTTCAGCATGAAATGGTCCTCAGATCGTCCCTGACCTCCCCACAGCCAAGATGAGCTAACTTCATGTAGAGAGCCAGGAGTAATAGCTCAGGTTGTCACACCTTTGTCCATCTAGCTTCTGGGAAACTAACTCATGCAGTCAAATGGAATAAGACAAGTAGCTACTTGGGATCATCAAAACAGAACTATGCAAGCCCGAACCCTGAGGCAAAACTACAGAACAGTGGAAGGCATCACTTCACCCTGGGAATCAGTTCCAGCAACCCTTCTGGGAGAGTACCCTCTAGAAAAGATGGGCATGAGCAGATAACAGGCATTTCTGGGGCTGACAGATGGAAACGTGGAGATAGGCAGGATGGTGAGCAGGTAGCCACGTGTGCTGAGAAAGTGGATGGCCCTCACAACAGAGGTGTTCAAGGTCTTGAAGAATTAGCACCCACTACCTCGTGGGACCGCCCTCCCCCCACCTCCCGGCCCCGGGGCCAGCAGCAGGACTGCAGGAGAAAGAAAGCCTGAAGAGCACAGTAGAGGGCAGAGAGGTAGCCACACTCCACAGAGGCACAGGCCAGCCCAGGAGGCACCAATGCGAGCAGAACAACACAACAGGGAGCTGACGGGAGGACAGCCAGAGCAGGGGCACGGGACACTACAGTAGCTGTACCCGCGCACTGGATCAGCCATCTGGGGACAGTTCAGAGAACATAAAGTATATGAATCAAGTAGAAATACACAGGAGGCCATTATTAAAAAAAAAAAAAAAACCATGCTTGCCATCCAGTCTGAAAGGGCTCTGAAATATCAAGTTTTGGAAATTCACAATCTTCCCAAAGGCAAAGACCCTGACCGCCTCACTTACTACTTGTATTCTCCATGCGTGGAGGTGCTTGGGGCAAAGTATCAGTCAGCATTTACTATATGGCTGGTGGTTGGATGGACAGATGCATGTCTACCAATAGGGCTGGTGTGTACTCACCAGGTGGCAAGGCCGTTAACATTTGGGTCACATACCTGCGATTCTAATTCCTGAACCAAGGGCTATCCATTATTTCAACATTTATGTCTCTTACTATCAAAATACTGGTAATGGTCATATTTCGTTGGCACTGAAATTTCAGAAGTTTGAATTTTAAAACGTATAAATTTTAAGGGCACCTGGGTACCTCAGTCGGTTAAGCATCTGACTTTGGCTCACAATATGATCTCACAGCTTGTGGACCCAAGCCCCACGTCAGGCTCTCTGTTGACAGCTCAGAGCCTGGAGCCTGCTTTGGATTCTCTCTCCCTCTCTCCCTCTCTGTCTGTCTGTCTGTCTCTCTCTCTCTCTCTCTCTGCCCCTCCCTCCTCATGCTCTGTCTCTCTCAAAAAAATAAATAAATAAACATTTAAAAATTTTTAATAAATAGTAAATAAAAAGCTTAAATTTTAAAAGACACTAAATCCTGAGTATGCTTTAAGTGTAAAACTGCATATACAAATAAAAGCACCAAGTAAAAATAAAACAAGGGCAAAATATCTGTTACACACAAATGAGCATTATAATTTAAATTCATAAAAGATGAAATTACTTTTAAAGTGTGATTTTAAAATAATTACATAAAGGTAACATGTAAAGTGTGATTTTTAAAAGTAAAGCATATCAGAGACATCACTGCTGAGCTACATGCATGTACACCTCTCCGCAAGACAAACTTGAAAAGTTTGATATCATGAGGTTATAAGGCAACTCCAAAGAGCTCCTTCTGGTTCCTTCATCTGCAACTGACCCACTAGGTTAGCAGGGAATTTGATAAGGCTTTCTGGAAAACGCATGACCACCCTGCCTATTACCCACCACTAGTTCCACTACCGTAGGAATCAAATTTTTGTTTTGGTTGCAAACTGTGTTTTTTTTTATTTCGAGAAATAAAAGAGTCTTTGTCTTCTTTTATTTCATTAAATATAGATGAAGATTACCTATATCAAAATAAATACCTTTACATATATGCTCTACTTGTTGATAAAGTCTTCAAACTAGAGTAAGAATTATTCTTGCAAGAAAAATTTAAATCAAATTTCTTCCTCTACTTAAAAACCATGAAAACCGTAGGTGAATATTCTGTAAGTGAGCATACCTTTGAGTGATTAAAAAATTTAATGGTTGATGTCAGTCTCTGGACAGGACTTAATATATAAATGATTTCTATCTCTGATTTTTATTACAGAAATAAAATACTAAACCAGGAAAAAAAAAACAGTATTTTGGCACTTAAAAATTGAACCGTAGGGGCACCTGGGTGCCTGTCGGTTAAGCATCTGACTTCGGTTTAGGTCATGATATCAATTCATGAGTTCGAGCCCCATGTTCAGGCTCTGTGCTGACAGCTCAGAGCCCAGAGCCTGCTTCAGAATCTCTCTCCTTCTCTCTCTCTGTATCACCCCACCCCAACTCACATTCTGTCTCTCATAAAAAATAAGCATTTTTTAAAAATTGAACCATAAACCAAAAATTGAACTGCATTTTTAGAATCCCTGAAAAATCCTGAGTCAGGCATGATTAGAATCATTTTATAGAGGGAGAAACCGAGACCTGAGAAGTTAAGCCACTTGGCCCCTCACCAGGGGGTGGTAGAGCCAAGATTGACACCAGGTGTAATGACCCCAAAGCCACTGCATGTTCTATGAGCCCTTGCATCTTTACACCCAACGCAAGGCAAAGCCACTAGGAAAAGTCTGCAGAATGACTTTATTCAGAACATTATTCAGTCAGAACTCAGGCTCAGAGAATTATGTGAAACTACAGCTCTTCTAGTAAGATGTGTCAGGTGGCATTTGGCAAGAGAACCCAAGATACTAATTAGATCCTCAGCAAGGTGTGGAGGGGGTTGTTTGTTTTTTGTTTTACTGGAGTCTGTCCTTTTCAAGGCTGTAAATCTGTGCTTAGCTGGCCTGGACATTAAACTAGTTCCAGGCAAAGTGGTGACCAGGCATTAAGCCACTACTCAATCAGCTGCTGCTGCCCTTGTCTTTATGCAGGAGAGAGCAGCCAGGATTTATCTTTAGTGTGATGGCTTATTGCTTTGAGGAAGATAAAGTTGTTGATGAAACTGGTTTGAATCTTTCCCCTTGTGTATTCCTGATTTTTATCTCCAGTGGGACTTGGCTGGTCCACAGACAGAAGCACAGAGAGGTGAGAGTTCTAACAGCATCTGAAATCATGAGGTCCCTGCACCTCTGCGGGCTTGAGAAATCAGTAAGGTCCCTCATGCTTTGGCATGTCTCCCTGATTTCAAACCTCCCTTGTGGAAAGACGGGATAACAGTTCTAACCGCTGTCTTTGAAGTCAGACGGGCCTGACTTCAAGTCTAGACCACGTCATAATCACCTTTGTGATTACAGGCAACTTACTTAATATCTGTGTCTCAAACTTCCATATTTAAAATAAGGTCATAATTGGGACACCTCGGTGGCTCAGTTAAGCATCCGACTTCAGTTCAGGGCATGATCTCACAGTTCTTGGGATCAAGCTCCGCTTCAGGCTCTGTGCTGACAGCTAGAGCCAGGAGCCTGCGTCAGATACTGTGTCTCCCTCTCTCTCTGCCCCTCCTCCGCTCATGCTCTGATTCTCTGCATTTCTCAAAAATAAATATTTAAAAAATTAATAAATAAAATAAAATAAGGACATAACAGCCATCTCAAGGAACCGAAATGAGGGCTAAATAATATGGTGACTGTTAAGGAGAAAGCCTGACACAGAACAGATGCTCAATAAACATCAGCTCTTTTTTTTTTTTTTTAAGTTTCTTTTTATTTATTTTGAGAGGGAGAGCACGGGAAAAGGGCAGAGAGAGAGAAGGAAAGAGAGAATCCCAAGAAGGCTCTGCACCATCAGCACAGAGCCTGACATGGGGGCTCGAACTCATGAACAGTGAGATCATGACCTGAGCTGAAACCAAGAGTCAGACACTCAACCCACTGAGCCACCCAGGCTCCTGCAGCTACTCTTTATTATAATAGTTATTACTATCATTATTGTGTGAATATTTCTAGATTGAGGTTAGTTTGCAGTGGTAATGGCATATGTAGAAATTAAACAATCCTCATTCAATCCAAAAGATAATCCTCAAACCCTACTTTAGTCTCATGCTTCAATCTTTTCCTGCAAAAGAAAACAAAAGCCTGGTTTCGTTGGTAACACTTCTCCCTATTTGCCTTCTAGTAAAGATGTGAAGACGGTTAAGTGCTCATCAGACCCTGAGAATTTGTTATATTTAGGAATTATTCCGAAAGATGAGTCACAGAGAAAATCACAGAGCAAATCTTAGAGACTTCAGAAGAGCGCACAATTTATCACTCAACAGATGTTTAAGATTACGAGCACCTGTTATGTGCAAAACATAAGGCTGTACACTCTTGGGGATACAGACAGTTGGTTCTTTCAAAGAGCTGACTAACAGTGGAAGAGATAAGGTGTAAACACAATAGTACAGCTCTTCACGACCCGACCCTTCAGCCATGGCTGCCAAGTGAGTGGGCCACAGAACAAGAACCAGAGGCGTCCAAGACACCTCAAGGGGCTGAGGGACTTGGCAGAACTTGAAAGTGGAGAGAAACTTGGGTCTCAAAGGCTGATCAGGAAATGAATCAGAGGGGGGGCAAGATGAACACAGGCAGGTAGGCTGCAGCGGCCATGTTCGGGTACAGTACGTAGTGCAGCGTGGCTGGAGGGGAAGGTCAAGAAGGTGAAGAGGTAAAGATAATCCAAAAAGGTGTGCTAAATGCTGCTTCCATTTCTCCTATGGTGTCAGGCTAGGGCATCCCTTAGTGGGAAGGACAGAGTCACTGCCCAGGGATGGTGAGTGGCCTCTCTGCGGCACTGTGAAAGAGCAGAGGCAGTCATTTGGAGCTGGCGAGACGTCCACTCTGAGCCCACAGTGGGACTCCAGGTGCGAGAGTGAAGCCAGACTGGAAACCAAGTTTCCTCCCCAGCACGCTCTGCGCTTAGTGCAGTGGGAGGACTCCTGCTGAGCAGTGGAAATCGTACATGTAGCATTCGCCTCCAGGAGGGTCAGGCAAGGACCCTTGCCATTGCACCTGCACTCAGGAAATGGCTGACCCACAGCCCTGGGAGAAGTCCAGCCCCATTTGTTTAGGTCTCTGCACCCCAGAGACTAAAGCACAGGCTATTCACAAACAACTGTCTCCATCGGAAAACCATTCTGTCTCTGGTAAGAGAAGCTGCTAAGTCACAGGTACAGTGCTCAGTGTAACCCACCAATTTGGGGCATTGGGATCATTCCAGTTGGTCTGTGAAATTGGAGGACTGCTTAATTTGAGGTAGGAGAGCATTGTTTGTGTCCTGCTGTCCCTGGAAAATAGGAACAGAGAACAATGGAGCAAGCTATTCAATTGAACAGATTGATATGAAACCATCACAGGAGTGAAGAGCCTTCAGAAGGGCTCATCTCCTCTTGCCCCACAGCAGATTTCCAGGATGGCTCCCTGAGGAGCCAGCTGCCTGGCAGGACACCCAGCTGTAGGAATAACTAGACGCAGGCCAGGGCTGGTTAAGCTGGTGGGTGTGCATGTGGAAAATGAGGTAAGGGAGGCTGGAATGGGCTGAGAGACATCGATCAGTACGGGCATCCAAACAGATTCTTGCAGAAATGAGGGGGATGTCTGAAAGACATTTGGGTAGTAAGAAAATGGGGCATTTGGAAAACGGCACTGCCTAAGGCGGGGACAGAGAGGCAGTGTGCTGAGGCAGTGCCTATGCAAGTGCAGGTCTCCTAGACCTGAGCCCCAGTACCTGTCTCCGTTGTTAGCTTATTTCTCGGGTAGCCCTTCCCGATAATGGTATGAATTTTTTCCTGATAAGATCTTTAAACTTCTAGTTCCACTGTCTTCTATAACGAAGTAAGTTGTTGCTATTGATTTCCTATCTCCTGGCACTTCTACAGTGAAAATAAGCTCAGTTGAGACATGAATTCAGTCATCTGTCTGTTCAGTAGGTCTGTTGGAGACAAAGCAAACTTTCAGCCTTTTACACCCATGTGCCTCTTCCAGATGTGGTGAGAAAGCCCGAAGTGCTGGGAATCTACCAAATGACTGGGATGATGAGGAAGGAAGGCCACTTTCGTCCTATAGATGGTTCCAGATTTGCACACTGAACCCACCTTCTAGCTATGCCACTTACTCAAACAGCATTGCTAAGTACCCATTCACTAAGCACTGTACTAAGGACCATAGGAGCCATCCAGGAGTTTTCTCCCTGGTAGAGGATCATCCAGGCATATAACTATGATAAACGGGAGTGACTAAGAACTGCGTGAGAGGAGAGAAAGATTCTCACCTGAGTAGGTAGGGTGAGCTTTCAGGAAAGGTACTGAGCGGAACAAAACCTGGATAGTGGACATGAAAGGGAAAGCAATCTGGGTAGCAGAGACACCCTGAGCAAAGGCTGCGTGATGGTCAAGCTTGGGATAGGCTCTGAGAGCAGTACTGCTAGAGTCTGGCCAGAGACTAGGGTTGGGAAGGAAAAGAGCTGGAGTTAAGTTGGAACAGCAGCTGAAAGTCAGGAGTGAAACTATCTCCTACTCTCCCTTCCTTGGCTCTTCTCTTTTCTTCTTCCTTTTCCTTCCTTTCATTCCCTTTCACTTGCTTTCTTTCTCTCCAGTTAAAATCCCCTCCATCTATGCCTCCATGTCTCCAACCATCCCAGACAGTGCTAAGGGAGGGGGTGTGGGAACTCTCAGTGCTCTGGAGAAGCAAGTCAGAGATTGACTATCCCTCCCCCCAAGAGGACACAGCCCACCACGACAGAGTGAAAGGAGACATGCAAAACTCTGGCTGGAAAACCATATGCGCATCTCTGGGGCACAGCTGAAATGTGCGGGCTCACAGAGGTGCCTTCCTGCTTGGCGGACAGAACAAGACAGTGCAGTGACCCGGGAGAGATGCAGGAAGCTCCAGCTGTGAGAGCCAATATAAGGAGGTGGTTAAGAATGTCGACTATGGAGACAGATGTGAGCACTTATGGTGTCACCTTAGAAAGGGCGCGAGAGTCCCTACCCTACTGTGTTAAAAGGATTAAATGGGAAAATGTTTGCAATGTGCTCAGTACAAGGCCCCATCCCTATGAGTGCTCAATAAATGTTAGCTTTTTATTGTTTTATTTATGATAGAGAACTAAGACTGGGAAGGACTAAAGTCTAAGCCAAACAAAGCAATAGCATTCCAGAGGCAAGTGAGTGGGATATAAAGACCTCAGGCTTTGGAATCAGAAAGATCCAAGTTGGAACCACTTTCTAGCTTGAGGTGACTCCGTCTCATTTTCCTCAACTGCAAGAAGGGATGAAAGCACATGTTTATTTGCATATGAGAATATACATACATCCATTTCTGGAAGGATTACTGTGAAGATTATAGGTAACATAACTAAAATCCCTTCATGTGGTAGGTCCTCAGTTATTAATAGTAGAAACACTGGAGCTGTGACTGTCTAGTGCCCAGGCTTACAGGCTCCCGGAAAGGGGTCCGACTGTTTGGATCCCCACCCAAAGCCCCGAGCCTCGAACCTTTCTCTTCTCACCCCCACCACCAGCCTCCCCCCGCCCCCGATCTCTCACAGACCGGCCTCTGGCGGTGGCCACATGGGAGCGGCATGGCTAAGTAAACAGGTTCAGTGAGCATGGAGACGATGCTGGCCCCACACCAGAATGCTGCATCGATTGAAAACTTAGTAAAACAATGGCGATTTCTGCTTTTTTATTGTAATCAAGCATACTAAATTTTTCAGGAATTTTTAACTCTAAAAACACTCCTGATGACATAAACTCAGCAAGGAGAGGAACCAAGAGCACTATTTAGACACTCCGAGAGGGGGAGGAGAAGTGGCAGTAATAAGGGCACAGTAATAACACCAATGTCCACCTTTAATATTAAACACCAGGCCGTGTTCTGAGCACTCAACACACTTTTTCTTCTCTCATGAATCATGAAACTAGGAGCTGTGAAGTGGCTTGCCCAGGGTCACACAGCTAGGAAATGGCAGAGCTGGGATTTGAACCGGGATGGGCCAGCCTCAGAGCCTGTGAATGCAAGCACCCTGCTAAGTGCTAGCCCAGAGAAGAGCAGTCTGAAGGGCATCAATGGAGACAAAGCGACTGGCTGGGCAAAGGCTGCGGGGCTCTCGGTTTTAGGTCGCATGGGAGTAAGCACACTGAGTGCACCCAACGATGGAGGGATCACTCATCATTCATGGGTTCACCCATCACAGAGAGTCTACTCCAGACCCGGCAGGGAGTCGTTACTCCAAAGCCCCATCCCACTTGCAGCGTCACAGAGCCGAGAGCTCCAAGTATGTAAGAAGTGCGGCTCTGCTCTGTATGTCCCACACGGGGCCCAGCGCCTGGTGAGAGGGAGCACAGAGGGGAGGTGTGTGAAGTAAAGAGTGAACAAATGGAAGAACCACCAACAGACAGAAACAGTAAATGACTGACATTTCCGTTTCTCTTCTTCCCTCCTCAACGTCCAGGACTTGAGAGCTTTCCCAAGACAAACTGGGAAGGAAAACAGTAGCACTCCTAAAGCCAATCCCATGCGAGGCTCCAAACAGGAAAAGGCGTCACAGAATTATTCTAATTCAGACTGATGGTCCACACTAGGAGAGGCCCCTTGGTGACAGCACCTTGAGAAGGTGTGTGGTGCCTACGTAGCTTGTTTCTACAAGCTAATGCGACGATGAGCCCAGTGGAAAATCTTGACCACAGTCATGTCAGACATCACTAGGCCCTTTGATGGCTTATCTGTATTAAAAAAAAAGTCATTTTCTTTATAAGCACTGGATTTTATACATTTTGCTCCAGCTGAGTTATTCTTCAGCTTATCGAATCATGCATTGCCGTATCTCATCATTCTGTAAATGAGACCTAATGTCAGAGAGAAAAATCTGTGCTTAATCGATATGGAAATCACATGGTCTCAAAGCCTCTGAGCTTAAATGTAGTCATGTCGTCCTCCTTGCAAAAGTGCAAAATGCCCAACTTAACTGCTTTTAAGGTGGTGGAGGGGAGGGGCATTGAGGAGGGAGGAGAAGGGCTCTCCACAGGTCCCGTGACCTGCACTGCTCCTTAATCAGCACACAATCCGTGTGCAGCAGAATACACTTGACAGCAGAGACCAGCCCATTTTCAGCCAACTGCAGGGATAAATCAAGCTGCACCTTTAGTGGAGGATGAGGTGGGAGGGACTAGATGGAGAGGGAGTGGCCTGACCCACAGGGTCAGGCTACCCGGCCCTTTCCAGAGACACCAACACTTCAAGAACCTAGCTGCTGAAACAATGTGGAGGTAAGAATAAATACAGGGTGGTGAGAAAGAGCTGTAGAGAGTAGGAGGGAGAAACTGAGGAAGAGGGAAGGAGAAAATGGGCAAGGAAAGCAAAGTCATGGGCTTACCTTTATTTACTGCATACTATCACAGTGCTTACTATTTGCCAGGTACTATTCTAAGCACTTTACAAATAGTAACTTACTTAATCCTTATTATTAGCTTCATTGGTAGAAGAGGAAAGGAAGTTAAGCAATGGAAGACTCAATGACCTGAGAGCATATGACCAGCAAGCAGCAGGACCAGGACTTGAACCCAGGAAGCTATGCACCAGTCCATGCTCTTATCCACCCCACACCAGGAAAGTCTTAGACCCTGTTGCAATGGGAGTATCTGACCCAAGGGCATTAGCACCCTGTGAAACAGCCTTAAATATTGTTGATAGGTAGGTCATTCATTCACTCCTTAAGGAATGTGTTTCCTCAGCAACTATTTAGTCTTAAAACATGAGCTATTTCCTTGTGTCTGAATACAAAGCAGGGAGACTGTGAAGGGGATGGTGCTCCTTTGAGCTATAAAAAGAAAATAGCAGCCCATGGATCAAATAAAAGCAAATAACAGCCAAGATTCGGCTAATATGCCCAAGAGTTCCCATATGCCAGCATTATATTCTCACAATGTCACCAGGGGCTGGGAGAAACAAGACGTTTAGGTGAGATATTAACAGAAAAGTAGCTTTGGGTATAAATGTGATTATATTAACCATGAAGTCTGGTCAAACAGGCTGCCAGGAAAAGTGGCTTAAGATGGACTCAAAAACCAGCAGCCACATGACCCCCGGTCCCCCCGACCCTCGGGTCCCGTTTCCTAGCAGTCTCCTAGTCCATCGCAGGGAATTCTGCCTCACAGCTCCCGCCTGTCCTGCAGTTTTACTTCTCTCAGCCTCCCCCTCGGGCCTCAGTTCTCTGCACAGTCCATCCCCGCCATGGGCGTGGCTGGAGTTATCTTCTCTGAAGAGACTGCTCAGCCCCTAGATGCCCACCTTACCAGATCTCAGCCCCAGGCCATCAGGAGCTCCCTGCTATGAAGAGTGTGAATCACACTGCTGAGAAAATTGAGGTGTTCTCATCAGTTCTTCCCATGAAAAACTTCCATAAAAAGTGTACCACACTTAGTCCAAAATGGTTTGGGGCAAGAAGGGCTTGGGCAAAGCTCTTGGTATCATCAATCGTTTCTGTGAGCTAGAAGCCAAAGAAAGCAAACCCAAGACAACTCTATTCTAGCTGTGGGCTCCTCTTCCACTCATTCCTTTCTGACCCTACTTTGGAAAATCCTTCCCCTTCCAACCTCCTCATCCCAGTCCCACCATGCAGGGACCCCTCCTGCCTTTGTCCCCTAGCTAGAGTGCCTTCTGGGTTAGTCTCTGGCTCTCTGCGTCAGGATGGCATGCCTCACATGACTCTGGTCTTACTGGAATCATGGATGACATTTCTCTGTGCTTCAAAAGCAGAGTGGGAAAAAATCCTTGGCTACACACTGAACTGTGGGTCATCAAGTTGTCTTCAAAGGCCTACTACAACTAGAGACAAACAATTTAGGCTTCAGCAATCTGCTACTGTTGGCTTTCTGAGTGCATTATACCATAAAGCCTGTCTGTAAATAAATAGCACATCTGGAGCTGGGTTGCTTTATTAGGGGGGGTGGGAAACACAGCTATAAGTATCAGTACATGCCTAACCACAAGAAGACCGAGTCTCAAGGGAGCCCCTTTGTTTTAGTTGTGACCACTGTCCCCTGAGGCAGGAAGGGAGAGTGGGAATGGTCCTCACTGTGTTCTCCCTCAGCATTTCTTCCCCTCTGGCTATGCTGCACTATCTGTTGTGCTGACGTTTCTGCAGGAGGCAATAGAAAAGCATGGACAGACTCTCTCAGGATACAGAGAGGCGGACAGAGGGAACGAGCACTGAAATCCTTCCAGAGCAGCTGTGGGGCCGGGGGCCAGAGGGTGAACCAGGGAGTCTTGTGCTATTTCATGAGCATATGTCTCACCTTCTCACCAGACTGCTTCTCCAGAGCAGAGCCATTTCAACACCCAGAGAGGGCTGACCATTGAAAAACGAAACTGATGGGCCCACACGCCCACCTACCATCCCTCTGTGGGACCTCAACTCCCAGAAAGCCGAGAGTTACTAAAACACCCACATCTTCTGTTGCTCGCTCCACCTTGCTATGAGCCAGAAAGGGGACAGCAAAGCCTGTCACCTGCTGGCCTGGAGTTTCCTACCCAAGGTGAAAGAGAATCGACTGCTCTTGTTCTGAGAGGGAAAGACCACAGTGGTTGCTATGGATCCAATAATGTTACCCAGAAAGCCTCATTTTTACTAGTGTTTGAGTAACAGTATTATTGGGGGCTACTGCATGGCCAATAAACCACTGACCGTGTCCTCACAGATCACCTGACCGCTGCCTGAGCTCCCAGAAACTGCAAACAAGGACATGCTGCCATTTGCACTTAGAATGTTTTAAAAACAGGTGGATTTATGTTATTCTTATAATAAAAAGGAGTTGTTTTGCATTTCCTCAGAATCCCCATACATGTCTCCTTAATTCCCAATGAGGCAAATGGGATGAAAATTGGCACATTATGCTCCTGCATAATCATAAGAGAAGTCAGACCCTTTGAAGAATGCCCAGTCCGTCTGCTCCAATCCATGAATACATGGCGACCCTTATCAGGGCCAAAGAGCAGGGCCACCAGAAACAATCAATGGCTTCCTCCTGTCATGGGGAAAATAAGCTAGTGAGTAAAATTTTCTCAAATGTAAACTTCATTCCCATAAATGTTACCAATTACCCATTTCCAGCAACCAGGACTCAACATCAACTAAACAGATGGCCAAGTGGCACCAAATATTTGCAAAAAAAGGCTGTCCGGTGACAGCAGCTCAAGCCAACTTGCTGGATAGAGCAGAGCATGGAAGCCTCTGCATATGAGTAACAGGGTGTCTCATGGATCACGTGGGCAGAAGGGAGCGAGGCCCCAGAGAGAGGCACACACTACCTATCTGAGCCTCTTTCTACACATCTTCATTCTTCTTTCCTTTTAAATGGCTTGTTTTGCTACTCAGTCCATGCAATAGAAGGTGGTTACCCAAATCTCCCAAGACTGCTTGTGAACTTCCCAGTAAATAAAGAAAATTCCTCTCTCAATCAGTCACAAACATCCCCATGAGAAAACCTGATAGGCCAGTTTATGTCAGGGTTCTTCACCTAGTCCAGCAAGCTACATCCAGAGGAGTGAGGTCACGTGATACAAAAAGGCCATCAGAGGCCTATCTTGTAGCCTGGGCATTAGGGCAGTTCCAATACGAGGTAGCAGTGAGAAGCTACTGTGTGAGGGACACCATGTATCAGTGGTCTGGCAGGCCACAAAACTCCTACGTGGCCAAGCAAACCCCACTAAAACCCAGCGGGAAATACTCAGTTTTAGCATGTCCTCCAGAAACACTGTCAATGCTTTTCTTAGTACACTTTTGCAATTGTATTGAATCCTACAAGATAATAGACTGTTTTGAAAATAAGGTATTGAAGCTCACAGCAGTTAGGTTAAGCAGCTCAAGGTCACCGGGCTAGAAAAGGGTAGAGCAAATTTAAAACCCACATGGGACTCCAAAACCCCATCTGTGCTCCATCCATTACTCATGCTGCCTCCCAAATGAACTCTGCCCAAGATCAGTGCCAGCGCTGATGCAGCCAGTCCTGTGAGGCCTCTGACCTCAGTGCCAAGACCCCGGCACCCTCAAGCTGGAAGGGCCCAGCAGGTGCCTGCCCGCTGCTCTGCTCTGACACCCAGGCCACGTCCCAAGTGAAACATCTCAGCCCCAAGCTACCCATAGGTCGTATACTGTTCAAGTGCTACCGATGCCATTTTCCTGTTTGCGTTTTGTTTTTGTTTTTGTTTTGTTTTTACAGTTCGTTGCTCATCCTAACTGTCAGCAGCAATTGCTTACCATGTGGTATGAAAATCTCTCAGGCTTACGTCAACAGTCTATCGCTGTGAAATTCCTGGCTGTCTTTGGAGTCTCCCTAGGCCTCCCTTTTCTCGCCATAGCCTATTGGATTGCTCCGTGCAGCAAGGTACAGACTGCTTAAGGTGCATGTCGTTTGCAGTGATTTCTTCTCTCTTGCTAGCATGACCTGAAATCCATGTGTTCAAATCAACAGCTGAGAACTTCCCATGTTAAAAAAAATAGTCTTGAGATACTCAGCTCAAGTAGAAAACCACAGAGACCTGCTTTTTTTTCTTTCATTTTTTTTTAAACAGAGAGGAGTGATAATATGGGAAATTTAAAATACATGAGCCATAATCTGATCAATAACAGGAGAGGGAATACAAGGCACTTCTGCTCTTCTAATGACGCGATGTCCTAGACATATCCTCTACACTCACCGTAATGATTATAATAACGGTAATAGGAATAGCCAACATTTATTGAGTACTTTCTTTTGGCTAAGCCTTTGCATGAAAGATCTTATTTCACTCCCTCAATTGCATTCTGACACATAGATTTTATGAAATAGTTCAGAAAAGAGAAATAACTAATAGGCTGAGAGTCCAAAGCAGATCATGCTGGGGACACTGCAGACCCGTCTCGACGTCGTCCCAGTTTCCCTGGCTCCCTTCACTGGGATGTGGCCCACATGGGCAGCTAATTAGGTCACGAGAAGGAAAAGGCAAAAGAAAGAGAAGAGAGCTGGAAAGGGGCAGAGCCAGGTTCTTGTCTCACAGGGAAGGGGGTGTCGGGGGCCTGCTGGGGAGGGAGGGAGTGGCGCTCGCACAAGTGCCAGGCTGCCCCGCCCACCACGCCATCCCTACAGCCCAGCCACTTGATCCCAAGCCTCAAAGAGCCGCAGCAGTCACTGCAGCTCCAGGGCAGAGTTAGCACCTACGGGACTGAATCATGGAGAAATGATTCCACAGGGAATGTGACCAGCTAATGTGCTTTAAAAAAAAAAAAAAAAACAGAATCTCTTATTAAAAAGATACATATACACTTTTTTAACGGAACCTCTTGTCAACCCCACCAAGAGGAAACTCTTGCCAGGGCGTCAGGGCTGCTGCTGAGGCCACCCCACCAGGTAGGCAGCGAGCTCACTGCCTGAGAGTAAGATGTGTGCCACAGAGAGGGGAGGATTCGGACTCCTTCTTTCGTAAAATGGTATTAAATATAAAAGCCCTCAAACCCAGTATGTGTGGTGTTCAACCTTACATCTACAGAGCATTTTGTTTCCTGAACAGTCCACCATGCCATGGATTTCTACATAAGAACTCCCCAAATGACACACATGTAAATGAAGGCAATTTTTTTCTCTTTCATTCATTACAAGGTGAAAAACGTACAGTGCATAAGAAAACCGAACCAGACTTAAAGCTGGGTTAGAGCAGGTCACTGGCTTTAGGCACATGTTTTCATACTGGAGTTCTCTAGTCTGTACTGCAGGTTAGGTGCTTGCCTTCCCTCCAGAGCCATCCTAGATGGACAGGGACGCTCACCTCCATACTCTGTGAGCCCCAGACTAATTTCAGGACATCCAGTCATTAAAATGATAGCCACTGTAAACAAAACACTGACAATCCTCACTTTTGCTTTTAAAAACAAATGTGACAGCTAACAGAAAACTGGGCCTAGCCAACACCAACAAATTGGTTTGCCTCTGCCTGCCTGGTGGCCTAGGGAAATACTGAGGAAGAAATGATATTCCAGTTGCTGACTAAATTGTTTAGATTTTCAGTAGGTCTCAGAAGAATTGTCTTGGCCAATATCATAAAAATGTGATACCAAAAGAAAAAAAAGTATGTATAGGAGGTAGGAAGTGGGGGCAGTTCTGGATTTTCTTGGGGTCCAATAAATCCAGGAATCTGATACCACCATGAAACATATGGTCACACCTACCGTAGTCTTCTAGAACATTCTGGAAGAAATGGCTGCAGGAAAACTTAGCCCAAGTTAAGCTAAGGCTTCCTCTCCTCTGTTCAGATACATGTCTGACTGACATTTGGTGCTCCCACAGCTTCCAGTAATACTCAGAAAGGAGCACTAAAGATAAATATGAGCTGGCCATTATGCCACCTGTGCCTTCTGGGCACTTTCTGGGCTGCAAGTCTGAGTTCAACAATGGGAGGGCGTGTCCGTTTTGGAGTGACCAAGTCTTGGTCTATGGCATGAGATCATTCTTGGTGGCACTGCTCATTCTGAGGAAAGATTCTCTCATTAAAGAGGGAAACTTTAGTTGTCAAAGTTGCTCTGAGGCAGTCAAAGGACAGATAAAACAGTCAAGATATTTTTAGTCTTTCCTTTCACCACTCTGAAAGAAATCCTTTCAAGTACAGCAAAGATATTACATTACTGGGAATTATAAAAGGCTCACACCTTCCATGTGAAGAAACGAGGACTCTCCAAAGGCTCCTGGTGTCCAGAATACAATGTCCTCCCAAGGGAAGTGGCACCGTGGAGAAATCTGTTAATGTGCTAGCCTCCCTCCCCCCACGGGGTCACCTCCTTCATGCCCGTCCCTTAAGTCTATGGAAAAGCCAGCGTCATTCCAGAAACTTCACATTCTAACCACAATTTGACACTGGCCTCAAAGAAATTAGACCCGGATATTTTTTATAAATATATTTGTAAAATGTCAACCGCTAACCTCATCATCCAGCTAATGCCCATCAATGTCTAACAAATATTGAAGCTTCTGTTTCCAACTTAACAGTACATTTACTTAATAGCTGCTGCCCTAATTTAGGGACCATTAGGGACATCAAAATTACTTGACTGGCCTGCTCAAATCATCTCATCATTTCTTTCCCATTGAATCCCCACTGCTGTCAATTCTTTTATTTAACTTTTTGAGAGTCCCTATGAGAGAAAACCAAATAAAAAGAGTATAAGGATTATAAGAGTGTCAACAGAAGTTCAGGTTAGTAATCTAGAAGCTGGAGAGGGTAACCAAGTCACAGATGTATACCTAGGGTGACAGCGGCAGGTCTGGATCATGGGACAGTCTGGTCAAGGTCAGTAGAGAGAACAGTGGTTTTTTTTCCCCCATCATTTCTCATCTTAATCACCAACACGGCTCAGGTCACGTGGCACACAGGGAGGCTGGTGAGTTCTAACCTACACAGACACTCAGGTCCATCTTTTCCTACCGAGCTCTTCATCTTCTCAGCAAGGGCTCTGAAGCCAAGAGTGTTGACAGCTGTTTTCTACCCTTTGTTACTCCATTCCAATTCATAACTTAGGTTGTTTGCCTGTTAAAATCTGAGACCTGAAAGATTAACAGTCATCCTCAAAGGCTCAGTGTCTCTAGCACAGGTGGACTGCAACAGAAGTCCATGTCATCCAAGTGCTGAGGAACTACACACGTTCCAATTATAAGGGTGTGAGAGGTGAAACTGCCATGCCTGTTAACCTTGACTGTTTAATCATCCTTATCAATCAGTCCCAGGACTCAGGCAAGGGGAGCTGTAAATACCTTCAGCCTCCTACCCGAAGTCTCTGCATTTTACAATCCATCAGTCCAGATACTACCACAAAACTCTCGACTGAAGAATGCCAAAGTGTTAGCTGCCACGCCCCGACCCCTCAGCCCGGTGCCAAACAAATCACCCAGTGAGGAGGTGCGAGGCGCTCTGCAGCTTTGGAAGATCCCTGCTTTGCCCCAACAAAGCTGACGGAGTTTGAAACACGGGTCCTCACACCAGGCAGTCCAGGGCCAACCAGGAGAGGACAATGGTCCCAAAGGCCTCTGAGTCCCCCCTCATTTGCCCTAGCAGAGAGCACTAGATTAAAGAAAATGATGCTGCATTTCTAAAGCATTGCCATGGAGGGGAAATTTGTGCCAAGAAATAGAGCATATTTTGTTCTTACTTTACAAAAGTGTCCGCTCTCAAATCCAAAAGCAGAGTCCCTCACCTGACACCTTGCCAGGACAGGGTTTAAGAGTCCCAGAAGGCTGATAACTTCCACACGGAGCCCGGTCTGAGCCCTGCAACATTCTGTCCCCAACCCTCCACTGATAGCAGCAATGCTGAAAGGAAGAACCAGTCTTACAGCTTATGCTATCCCCTCCGATGTCCAGCAGCATGTTGCATATAGAGAGGACCCCATAGAGCTCATGGCATAAATGCATTAGGACTCTGGTCCTTTACCTATAAGCTTCTTAAGAGGCAGCGGAGTTTACGTTTCCCCTTAGGAGAACTGTGGAAGGCTCTCCAGTGTCGCACAGGAAGTGCTTCCTGGCATTTCACATATGCTTCACATGTGCCAGGAGCTGCCCTCCTTTGTGCGTGGTGTTCACTTCTTACATCCACCTTATGTGACAAGTTATATTTTATCCCCTCTTTACAGATGAAAACACTAAGACACAAAGGGACTAAGTAACATGCCAACAACTATGGAGCTGTGATTTACATCTAGGATCTCTGGCTCCAGAGACCTGACCTTAACCATTGCACAGAGTGCGCACGCATGCACGCGCGCGCGCGCGCGCGCACACACACACACACACACACACACACACACACACACACACTGCCCTTTCCAGTACATCAGCAGCATGAGAACTTCAATGCTGAATATAAATATCTTAACTGTTGACTACTTCACTTTGCAATGGATCTGATTCAGACAGATAGAGATGGCAGGACTTTTCTAGAAAGGAGGAGTCAAAAGCATGGCATGACAAACTCTACTCTTTCCTCTTCTTTCCCGAGAAGCCCTACCTTCAAGAGTCCGTTATCGCTCAGCACCGCTTCAGCCCACATGGACAAAGGGTGGATTCACAAGGTAATGTGAGAACACCCAGATTAGAGACACCAAGTGAACAACCCCCCACACCAACCAAAAAAAAGGAAGATTCCTGAATCCTGGGTTAGACGTTTTGAGTAAGAATTTTATAGGGAGCATAAGGAGAAACCCACCCCTAGTTTAACCAGGATCTCTAGCATTTGAGAACCACTCTGGCCTTGAGGCTATGCATGTTTCTTGTTGGAACACGACCCAAAGTTTTCACTGAGCCCATCCCTGAGGTCACTGGCACCTGGTGGCAAGTGAGGGTGGCATTTGCTGACTCTGGTGGTACAAGACTAGGGAGAGACATTGGAAACAGTCTCTGGGTTCCCTTCTGCAGATATTACCTACCTTGCAGGCATGTGGCTACCAGGTCCCCATTTGGATGATTACGCTTATGGTCACGGCTAAGAGTCTAGTAGCATGGAACACGGAGGCTTGCTATCCAATAAAGTTCACCTCTGATTGCTCATGAAGGCCATTCATTTGCAGCTAATTCAAGAGCACTACTCAGACGCTCTCATATTCATACACTTCTCAGAGTTTAAGAATAGTACCCAGGAGGTCTGGAGGGAGCCAGAGTACTTAGCTACGAAAAACCTAGATTTCTTGATATCAGCTCTTGATATCAGCAGGTCCAAGTAATGACAGAGCTGCTTCAGCCCATTATTCAGACTCACCAGTTTTGCACTGGTGAGCAAACAGCAGACCAGACCAAGGTCTACATCTCCCAAAGCTCTACCGTTTTTTTACACCTAACGCTGCTACTTGGCCCAACTTTAATGATTCCCCAGCTAAGAGCTGCTAACATATCTGGCTGACTTTTCTCCTTTCTTGTAGCTCACTCGGTGGCCTTGTGAAAGGAGGAAGTTTTCCCCTAGGTGTAATTTGTTTCAAAAATTATCTTTGTGAGACAAATAGGTAATGTCACAAAAAAAAGAAAAACACAGAAAACCACTGAAATGACTTGATCTCATCTGACCTTCATCAAAGTTTGAGAGACTGAAAAGAAGACTTTCAGCCCAGAAGGAAAAGAGGAAAGGAGCATTAAGTCCTAACCTCACCTTTCCCCCGTAGGGCCCAGATCAAGTGGGGACTGAAGCCAGGCTCATCTCCCACGGCACCACAGGGGTCTTATCGAAGTGTGGTCTTTTGTTTGCAGTAGATACAGTAATTTTTAGTCTTATCTTCTGCCAGACAATAATGACTTGAAGGAGGTAACAAAGAGAGTATTAAATTCCTCAAACCATGTCTTCTTGGGAATCCCAAGGTTCCGCTGTGTGTAGCTTCCTGTATCAGGTGCCTCATGTGGGTGAGAAGGAGCCGTGACCCCGTAAGCTCCTCCAGGTTGTCACCAGAAGACACGGAGCCTAATGATAAAGGACTGGAGAAACCTGCCCTTTAATCCCTTAAGAGTTGGTCCCTATCTTCTTCTGACATTTCTGGGACCCTGCTGGGGCACACAAGATGTGACATCCCTTTCCCTCTGCGCAACCTTCCCCAGTCCCCACCCTGCAGTCAGGCTCCCTCTGCCTTCGCCTCTCACCACGACCCCAGCTGGGACACACTCACAAGAGACAATGCAGTGACTGTTTAAGGACGTCTCCTGGGCACACCAGCACCCTGGCTGGGAAATGGGGCTTCAAGATTCCAACACAGTCAGCTAAAATGGTGAAAAATTCCAACTAGCTATTTGATATATAAATCAAAATGAGACATGGTTTAAATTCAGTTTTCTTACTGAATTTATGTGGGATGTTTTATTTGCCCTTACATTTAACCTGTACATTCCAAATTTAACATATCTATGTATGACCAAAACTAATCTACAGTCCTATTTTGTAAATAATAAAGTTAAATGCTACAAAGAAGTGCCATTTATAAAATGTCTGTAGGCCACATGAGTGGCCTATAAATTAGCGCCATATGACATTTGACAACGCAAATTAATTGAGGTAAGTTTTTTTCCAGCATAGTAAGGATTCCCAATATCTAGATCTGAGATGTTGGTTTTTTTTTTTAACTAAAACTATCATTTTTAAATTTCAATATATAGGTTCTATAGCATTAGGATCATAATAAATCATGTTACAGTAATAACCAGAGCAATTAAAGTGGATGATTACCATACTGAAACATATTAAAAGAACATTATCAAGCCATCTGATTTATAAATGTGATGTCAAACATAGTCATAATTAGGGAAATTTTACCCACAAAAACCCCTATAATTGATCTTCTACTGAACCAATACTCAATCTCCTGGGTAACATTTCACGCTAGGACTCCTGAACAAGGCGGATTGTGAACATCAATTAACCAGGCACTGGCTATAGATGAACATCTGCTCTGGAGAGGGAACTGAGCTTCAGAAAAGTCTCCTCTCTTTGCTCTCATGATTAGCGTACAGGGTAAGGAGTAAGATTTGGTGCACAGGTGCAAGTGACGGCAGTGACCTAGAAGGGACCCGCAGCAGTTCACCGCCATGGGTCAGGAGACTCACTGTGTAGCCTGCAGTTTAGTCCTCAAAGACCTAAGTAGCCTCTGCATGGCACACCAGTGCTAGAGAAGAGGTGGCCAATACTTGCTCCCGAACAGGGCATCTCCTGGATCGTCTCAGGATCACACAAAACAAGTGCACAAGTTAATGATGCACTAGGGCCACAAGGGAAACCTGAGCAAGTTTTAGAGCAGTATCACAGAGGCTGTGATCTGCATGCAGGCTGCAATAAAAATATAACTGTAAAATATTTATAACTGAATATCAATGAACATACTACTGGTCAACATTTCTTAAAACACAGCTAAAGCAGTACCTAGTGGGAAATGCATAGCTTTAAACAAATTTAGCAAGATCTAAGAAACACTGAAAACAAAACATCAAAAAACAAAACTCAGGAAAATGGACAAAAAAGAGCAAGGGAGCGTATTTCGTAAAATTCTGAACTCTACTGAGATAGGTTATTTTTCCCCAGATCTGAATGGCATAAAATGTGTGGGGCGCCTGGGTGGCTCAGTCAGTTAAGCCTCCAACTTTGGCTCAGGTCATGATCTCACATTCGTGGGTTCAAGCCCCGCCTCGGGCTCTGTGCTGACAGCTCAGAGCCTGGAGCCTGCTTCCAATTCTGTGTCTCCCTCTCTCTCTGCCCCTCCTCGCTCATGCTCTGTCTCTCTCTGTCTCAAAAATAAATAAAACATTAAAAAAATTTTTTTTGAATGGCATAAAATGCATATCCATATGGTTGGGAGATGCAGATGCTGTGAAGATTATAAGGTGATGATACATCAGTATCTTCTACTCCTGCTTTGTACCACTCCCACTAAATCTCTTAGTAGGAAAAAATGGAAGTCAATAGGAAATATGTGTGGTTAAGCAGCATCTTACATAAAAGTACAAGAGAAAACGTGGTCTGGGTTCAGTTAGCAGTTTCTGTCCAAGATGAAGGATTAACTTTTGGCAAAAGCATTTTAAAGAGAGACCTGCACCCACCTACAGCTGCCAGTTTAATATGTCTTGTACATATTTTGTTTCCAGCTAGGAAGAACCCTGAGGAGCCCTTTCATGAAATTTGTAGCCCATGCAGTTTCTTTTACAATCTTTTTGGGACTGTTAGTTGTGAATGCATCCGATCGCTTTGAAGGCGTTAAAACCCTGCCCAACGAAACCTTCACAGACTACCCGAAACAGATCTTCAGAGTGAAAACCACACAATTCTCCTGGACAGAAATGCTCATCATGAAGTGGGTCTTAGGTAAGCAGTCCCTCTGTCCTATATTCTCTCCTCCTAACGATAATAGGACATTCTTGAACTCTGACTTCTGAACCTCTTCCTCTCCTCTTAAGTGCACTCTGGCAGACAAAATGGTGAGCAGATGACCAACAAGGACATCAAAGTCCACTTCTGTGTCTGCTGGCGTAAAAGATGCACAAGGCTTTAAGACGAATCTCAATTTTGGAAGGAGATGTACTGAAAGTGACTTTAAAGTAGCCTTGCATGGGAAAATATACCTTGATCACTTAAGTATATAGTCTACACGAAGCTGTAGGAAATCA
>PJEM01010551.1:42426-61628 GCA_004023845.1 Helogale parvula | reverse complement strand
AAAGGTGGGCTCACATGCTCTGAGCCGAGCCCCAGAAATCCAGTCCATGGAGGACAAGTGTGTACGTGGTTTGTGGTCATGGTTCCCACCCGAGGAGGCACCAAGCATGGAGCCTGCCACACAGTAGGCCCTCAGTAACTGTGAGGTGCTGTTACCATGTCTAGAGGGGTGATTGGCCTTGAGGGCTGGACCCGAGACTTTTCACAGGAGAGTTAGAGACAATATAACTGAGCACCTACTGTGCGCCAGGCCTGGGGTGAGGTGCACATGTGGCCTCTCCTTGAATCCTCCCACCCCCTACCCCCTCAGAGTCCCATTTTACAGATTGGGCAACTAAGGCTCGGAGAGCTGGACTCAGACCCCCTCTGTGTTTGGCTCGAAAACCTTTCCCTTAACCTCCCTGCTGGGCCTCTCCCCAGGCTCCTGGGACCATGGGCCTCAGGCCCTGAGGACGCAGGGCTCCCTGTGGCCATGACGACTGGTGATTGCTGTCACCTCCCTGGCTCCCTGTGTGACTGCTCCGGCAGCCCTGCCTTCTCCAAGGTCGTGGAGGCCACTGGCCTCGGGCCACCTCAGTATGTGGCGCAGGTGACTTCAAGGGACGGCCGGCTCCTCTCAACTGTGATCCGAGCCTTGGACACGTCAAGGTGAGTGGTGACTGAGCAGGTGTCTTTGCCCGGGCTCAGAATCATCTAGAGGGACCAGGTGGGCAAATACACCAGAGACCGGGGCCCTGATCATCATTGCCATGTGGAAACAGAGGCCCAGGCTGGCCAGGTGTGTTTCTTCAGGAAAAGCGGAAATTCCAGATTGTCAGCTGAAGTCTGCAGATCAGACGTTGGCAAGTAGCTCGTTTTGGAGTGGCATTAAACAGAAGTGGTTAGGGGCGCCTGGGGGGCTTAGTTGGTTAAGTGTCCGACTTCGGCTCAGGTCATGATCTCACGGTTCGTGGGTTCGAGCCCCGAATCGGGATCTGTGCTGATAGCTCAGAGCCTGGAGCCTGCTTCCGATTCTGTGTCTCCCTCTTTCTCTGTTCTTCCCCTGCTCACACTGTGTCTCTCTCTGTCTCTTAAAAAATGAATAAGTGTTAAAAATTTTTTTTAAATGGAAGTGGTTAGCAGGGCAGGCTGGGCTCATATCCTGCCCAGCAGCATCTCTCCTTCTGGTACGCGGGACACGTCACTCGACCCTCGGCTCTCTGAGATGGGGACACCTTTCCTGTTGCCATGGTTTACATGAAGCGTCTGCCCTTGGGTCTGCCACCATGCACGTATTCGATGAAAGGACTTAAGACTCGGGCCGGCTTCTGAGACCCATGGGTGAGCTGAGCCCTGCCTGGTTTGCCGATTCGCCATCATTTCCAAGGACAAGAGTTTGAAGTGAACCCCACACAGATTCAAATCCATCTAACTTAATTTAATCAATTTATTCATTCATTTAGTTATTTTAAAAGGAGATAGAAGTTTATTGAGTGTGCCACAAGGGAGCGGCAGGCAGGAGAGCAAAGGACAGCATGCCTGCCTCCAATCCGCTGTAACTCATTAAAAATTTTTTTAGTGTTTATTTTTGAGAGAGACAGAGACAGAGCATGAGTGGAGAAGGGACAGAGAGAGAGGGACACACAGAATCGGAAGCAGGCTCCACACAGAGCTCAAACTCATGACCCACAAGATCATGACCTGAGCTGAAGTTGGATGCTTAACCGACTGAGCCCCCCAGGTGCCCCCGTTTTAACTCATTTAGATTGAAACCAGCTGAGTGGTTGGCTAAGGGGACAAAAGTCTAAATGACATCTTCTTCTTTTAGTGTTTCAGGTTTTACGTGTTTTCATCTTGTTTATTTAATTCCTCTGGGTGCGCGCTAGAAGTCCAGTGTGCTGTCCATTGCGCCACGAGCCTGCACGTCATGTTTATTTAATAAGGTTTAACTCATATGCATTTTTCCAGTCTTTTTTTAATTTTTATTTATTATATAGTTTATTACCAAGTTGGTTTCCATATAACACCCAGTGCTCTTCTCCACAAGTGCCCCTCTCCATGACCATCACCCCCCCCTCCAGTATTTTTAGAAGTGTATTTATTCATTTTGAGAGAGTAGAGAGAGGAGTGGAGAGAGGGTGAGAGAGAATCCCAAGCAGGCACTGCGCTGTCAGTGCGGAGCTTACTTGGGGCTTGATCTCAGGATCTGTGAGATCATGACCTGGGCCGAAATCAAGATTCGGATGCTTAACTGACTGAGTCACTCAGGTGCCCTTACAGTTTTTTATATCGTGGTAAAATATATATAACATTAAATATGCCATTGTAATAATTTTTTATTTTATATTATTATTTTTTAACTTTTTTTGTTTTAATTTAATTTATTTGTTTTTATGTTTTTATGTTTTTTTTTTTATTTTTGAGAGACAGACAGACAGATAGTGCACAAGCAGGGGAGGGGCAGAGAGAGAGAGGGAGACACAGAATCCCAGTCAGGCTCCAGGCTCTGAGCTGTCCACACAGAGCCCGACGCAGGGCTCAAACCCATGAACCGTGAGATCATGACCTGAGCCGAAATCAAGAGTCAGACACTCAACTGACTGAGCCACCCAGGTGCCCCGCCTTGAAACACTTAACAAAAAAATTTTTTTCTTAATGTTTATTTATTTTTGAGAAACACAGTGTGAGCAGGGGAGGGGCAGAGAGAGAGGGAGACACAGAATCCGAAGCAGGCTCCAGGCTCTGAGCGGTCAGCACAGAGCCCCGTACAGGGCTCGAACCCATGAAGCGCAAGATCATGACCTGAGCCGAAGTTAGACCCTTAACTGACTGAGACCCCCGGGCGCTCTGGAAACAGGTTTTAGGTATACAGTTAGTGTGTGGTGTTAGGCCCACTCACTGTGGTACAGCCGTCCCCACCATCCATCTCCAGAACTTCCTCATCTTCCCCGACTGAACCTCTGTCCCCGTGAAACCCTGACTGGCACCTGCCATCTGCTTTCTCTGTGAATTGGACTCCTCGGGGGCTCATCTAAATGCATTCGCACAGTGCTCGTTTTCCCGTGACCGGCCTGTTTCCCTGAACCTAACATCTTCAGTACTCATCCGTGGTGTCAGTGCGGCAGAATTAATTCACGAGTCACTCGTTCAAACCTGAAAAGAAGCAGACAGAGCCTCACAGTGCTTGGGGCGGGGGAGGCTCACTGCCACTCACCGTCCAAGTCTCTGCCTGGCGTCACCTCCCACAGGAAGCCTTACCTGAGCCCAGATGATACGGAGAGTTGTGGGCTTCCTCCAGGGGGTTGGTTTTTATGTCTGTACCTCCGTGCGCCCCCATGAAGGCAGGACAGAGTCCGTGCCCATCAAGCCAGACTGGGGACGAGGGGACCTTTGGTGGGGTAGGGGGCCTGGGAAAAGGCTGACCAAAGCTGGGGTCTCCATCCATGGGGCTTTTGGGGGGCACGGAGTGAGCCGACCCTACCTCAGCCCACCCTCCCTCCTGACACCTGGGAAAACCGAGGCCTGGAGGGACGGGGCCACCTGCCAGTGTCGCCGAGCATTGCCGAGGCCTGAACCCAGGGCTCCTGCTTGGGTTGGGGGAGCAGGTGAAGCAGCTCATTCAGCCCCGCCAGCCAGTGGGGGGCTCCTCCTAGGAGGGGCAAGCGGCCGGGAGCAGAGTTCCTCTGTGACCCCGCTAGTGGCCAGGAGACCCCTTGACCCTCTTAACCTGCCCCTTGGCCTCTCAGCTCATGGCTTCTTCCCTCTGATTTTTTTGTTTGTTTGTGTTTTACTTTTTTTTTAAAGTCATCTCCACACCCAGCAGGGGCTAGAACTGACGACCCCGAGATCAAGGGTGGTGCGCACGCTCCACCGGCTGAGCCAGCCGGGCACCCCTCCCCCTTTGATTTTTGATATATCTGAGCCCAACCCTGTCCAGGTTGAAGACCAGGGCAGAGCCACCTTCCCAGGGAGGAAGGAGGCTGCTGTTTGTCTAAAGGGCTTTTATCATCCTGAGCCTTTGGCCCTCTGCCCACCAGTCTGTGAGCAAGGCCTTCTCGAAGCTTCCCAGAGCATTTCCCCGGCCCTTCCTCCCGACCTCCCCCTGCGGTCTCTTCCACGTGGCTTCTGCCTGCTCCCCTGCTCTTTCTCTCCCTTCTCTTGCTCTCGGTGTGCGCTCTGGGCTGCCCCACCGCGGCTCCCTGCTCTCTCAGCCCCTTCCCTCCTCACGCGGCTCATTGTGTGCTTTTCCTGCCAGTTTTACGAGCGAGGCCTGTTTCTCTTGCTCCGCCACTTGGAACAGGCAGCATAGCCTAGCCGCCGGGGTGCACGGGCCCTGGAGCAAGGCGGCCTGGGTTCAAACCCCCGCTTCACAGGCTGCCAGATGTGTGAGCTCGGTGCCTCAGTTTCCCCATCTGTGAGCACCTTCCTCGCGGGCTCCCTGTGAGACTGGCAGCTTGGCCCACCTCACAGTCCGTAATAAGAGCTCCGGGAGAAGTCAGCTCTCTCTTTGTTCTGTTTTCTGCAAATTGGCGCTTCCGAAATCGGGTTCCCCAGCACAACCCCCCAGCTTGAGGCTCTGCCTCAAGGTTCTCGTCCCTTCCACTTCCTGGAGTTGGTCTCCGGAGCAGGGATTCGTTTTCCTGTTAACTCTGGGCGAGGGGGGTGCGGGGGTCAGGGTGGAGGCCGGCAAGGCCTTTGATGTTGTTAGGGAAGGCGGCCGCCGGGCACAGGCCTGGCGAGAGGGCAGCCGTGAGGGTCCGCTCAGGGTTTCGGCCTCAGAGCGGCCCCCGCAGCAGGAGACGCCGAGGAAAGCAGAGAAAACGGTTTCTGAGGGGAGACTGGTGTCATCTGGAAAGCGGTCTGCCTGCTCCGCCTCCTTCGTGTGTCCCTGTAGCCCTCTCTCTCTCTCAGCAGAAATGTCTGGAAAACAATGACTCATGCTCTGGACAGCCTCCGCGCCCACCGAGGCCACACCCCCAGTCCTGAGCTGCCCCAGGAAGGCCCCAGGATCCCCAGAGCCCTGGCCGGGGCGTCCCGTGGACACACACGTTATGTCCATCTGCCGGGCCTGGGACGCAGGGGCGGGGAAACTGCCCTCCCTGGATGCACAGGCCTTCAGGCGTGGCGAGATCCAGAGCCTCTGACGGTGTCTTTGAGAGAGCAGGGCCCTTCCCGCGGCCTGGCTCAGCTCTCCTCGGCCTGGCATCATTCACACACTCCGCGTGGAGACCAGACTGCTGCCAGCCGCTCAAGGCTTGGATCAGCCTTGCTGCCTATAGTTCAGAGCTTAGGGGCGGGGGGAGGGGGGGGGAAAGAATTTCAGGAATTAATTCCCAGTGACTCTGATAGCCTCACACATGCCGTTCCCTGAATCAGTCCCAACGACCAGGGGTGTGTGGTGTTCTCCCTGGGCAGGCCTGAGGTCATCAGGCCTGTTGTCCACTCTGTTCTAGTCCTGGAGGACTGAGGGTCGAGAGTGGGTTTGGTTGCTTGGGACAGTCAGGAGATACTGGCAGGAAAGGAGGTGGGCAGGAACAAGAGGTGCTCACTTTGGGCCTAAAAACGTGCCACGGGAACCCAGGGAGGGAGCACGTTGCTACGCCTTGGGAATCGGGGAAGGCTTCACGACAGAAAGGCATTCGGAGCTGGGCGTTGAGGGATGAGTAGGAGTTTGCCAAGCGGCAACGCTGAGCTTGTGCTCCAGTGGGTAGGGGAGCCGGCGTAGGCAGGAAGCTTTTGCTCATGTGCCTCGTCTCCGTGTCTAGTGATGGTCCCTTCTGCCGGATCTGTCACGAGGGAGCGAACGGGGAGAGCTTGCTGTCTCCCTGCGGCTGCACCGGCACGCTGGGCGCCGTGCACAAGAGCTGTCTGGAGAAGTGGCTTTCCTCGTCCAACACCAGCTACTGCGAGCTGTGCCACACGGAGTTTGCAGTGGAGAAGCGGCCCCGGCCCCTCACAGAGGTATGCTTTCGAGCCTGGGGTTGGCGTGGCCAGAGGGAAGGCAGGAACCGCACGGGAGGATCCTTCTCTGTGGGATGGGCCTCCCTTCTTCCCCCCACGGTGGATTCAGCTGATGGAGGTAGGGAACCAGGCCTGAGGTGCCAGACTTGACAGACCCTGTGACCCCCGCCCCTCCTCATTTGGTCATCCCTGAAGCTGAGACCTGAAGAATAAGGAGCCAGCAATGCCAAGGGACCTGGCCTGGGGAAGGGCAGTCCCGGCAGAGAGCACAGCAGGTGCAAAGGGCCTGAGGCCAGGACGAGTTTGGTGTTCGTGAGGAAGCCTGGGTGGCTGGAGTGAAGCGAGTTCCAGGAGGAGAGTGACCTGGAAGGAGGTGGTGGCAGCCAGTCCGGGCTCAGTGGGCTGTGCCCGGGAGCTTAGACTAGCGTGAGTGTCGTGGGTCGGGACGGAGAGGAGCAATGTCGGGCGTCCTGGCTGTTCCCTAGAGCTGCTGGACGCACAGATGCCGTCGGGGCTTCTCCGGGCCCGGCTTGGAAGGAGGCAGCAAAGCCCTGCAGACTGATGTCTCTGGGCGCCTTCGAAAGCCCCTGACCCCACCTGGGGCCTGGGCTCTTAGGAGAACACTAGCGGGGGAGGCAGCCCCTGACGGCCCCCCGCCCCCCGCTCTCGTGCTCCAGCCACGTGGGCCTCCCCGCCAGCCGTGCCTGGTCCGGGTCCCATGCTTCCACATCAGGGCCTCTGCATTAGCTGTCCTGCAGCCTGGGGCCCCGCCTCCCCCACTTCTGCTCATTTGGTCCAGCTCACTGTCGCCTCCTCAGCAAGGTCATCCCCTCCCTGACCATCCACCCCATTTCAAAGCTCCCTCACCGGCCCGGACGCTCTGGGCAGGTGGGACCTTCCTGTTCCCTCCACCAGAATCACCACGAGTGAAGCCCATTTCTCTTGCCCCTTCCCCTGGGGCGGGCAATGTAGCACCGCGCCAAGCGCACGCAGGACAAGGCAGGACTCCCTGGGGTCCAGGTCTGGCTTCCTGGATGACCAGCCGTGTGAGTTTGCCCGGATGAGGCAGGCCCCCTGTGCCCTCAGTTTCCGCGTCTGTACAGTGTACGCAGGATCAGTAAGTATATGGAGAAAGGAAAGGGCAGAGGGAGGCTCCAGGCAGGAGGCTGGTCCCGCAGGGCCCACCGATCAAGACGGTCCTGCGCCCCATCCCCAGGCCGGGGCTAGCGGGGTGCCACGTGTAGCCCGCCTCAGCAGCTCCTCCCCCCACCCCCGCAGTGGCTGAAGGACCCAGGGCCTCGGACAGAGAAGCGGACGCTGTGCTGTGACATGGTTTGCTTCCTGTTCATCACGCCGCTGGCCGCCATCTCGGGCTGGCTGTGCCTGCGCGGGGCCCAGGACCACCTCCGGCTCCACAGCCGGCTCGAGGCCGTGGGGCTCATCGCACTCACCATTGCCCTGTTCACCATCTACGTCCTCTGGACGCTGGTGAGTGGCTGCCAGCCAGAGCGCAGGCATGTGGGGGTTTCAGGCTCAGAGCAGTCAGGCCAGGGGTGCGGTCAGTGGCTTGGGGGCCTCCCTGCCTCCCTCTGCCCCTGCCCCCGCCCCGGGTGGGATCGATTCCCAGCATCTCATGGAGCTCCAGATTCTGAGCCCCGCCAAGGTCTGGGGAAGCTACGAGTCCAGTGAGAGCCTCCACCCCGAGGAGATGAAGGCACCCAATCGGCTGCGTTGGGTGTCAGCCCTACCACCCACGAGCCCAGCGAGACTGGCTGGGGTTAGGGGAGGGGGAGGCCGGGAGGGTGAGAGGAAGAGCAGGAGAATGAGAGACAGGCAGACAGAACAGGCTTCAGAGAGCCATTAGGACCCTTGCTCAGAAGAGGATGCCAGGTTCCCCCTTAGTATGACCGCTGGTGTCTGCGGTGGGGCGTTCCCTCTGCAAACAGTACTTTCCAAGGCATCCATTAGCATTTTAAAAAATACAAATAGTATGAAACCATAGGTATTGCTCTGCAGTCTGCTTGTTTTCACTTTGCTAATGTCCTTTAAAAACCCAACAGGGATTCATGGTCTGGATGTACCGTATTTATTGAACTAATCTCTTTTGATGGACTCTGGGATTCTTTCCAATCTTTTTTTTTCCCCCCTTCTTTCCTTCTGTCCTTCCGTCTTTTTTGTCTTTTTCTTTTCTTTTTTTGCTGTTACAAACAGTGTTGCCTTGGGCACCTCGTGGGCAGATGCTTCCCGGAACTTGCTTGGTCGAAGACTATTAACCCTTGACACTGATTTAAAAATTTTTATGGACTTTATTTATTTATTAGGGCAGCTTTAGGTTCACAGGAAAATTGAGAAGATCTAGAGAGTTCTTGTATATCCTCAGACCCATACGTGCTTCCCTCGCTGTCAACATGGCACCAGAGAGGCCGTTTGTTACAAGAGAGGAATCTATATTGACACATTGTTCTCATCCAGAGCTCTCGGATTACATGAGAATTCACACGCAGAGCTGTACATTCTGTGGGGTTTGGACAGATGTGTAGTGAAGGCAACTATCGTTATAGTGTATGTACAGAGTCGTCACATACGGTAGTTATATGCGTCATAGTGTGTGTACACAGTCGTCATGTACAGTAGTCATGTACGTCACGGCGCGTGTGCAGAGCAGTTACGGACGTCACGGCGCGTGTGCAGAGCAGTTACGGACGTCACGGCGTGTGTGCAGTTACTACGTCACGGCGTGTGTGCAGTCATCATATACAGTAGTTATGTACGTCATAGCGTATGTACAGACCAGTTACTTACCTCACGGCGTGCGTGCAGAGTACTTATGTACGTCACGGCGTGTGTGCAGAGCAGTTACGTACGTCATGGCGTGTGTGCACAGTAGTTACGTATGTCACGGCGTGTGTGCAGTTACGTACATCACAGCGTGTGTGCGGAGTAGTTAGGTACGCCACGGTGTGTGTGCAGAGCAGTTACGTACGTCACGGCGTGTGTGCAGAGTACTTAACGTATGTTACGGCGTGTGTGCAGAGCAGTTACGTGCGTCACGGCGTGTGAGCAGAGTACTTACGTACGTCACGGCGTGTGCGCAGAGTACTTAACGTATGTCATGGCGTGTGTGCAGAGCAGTTACGTACGTCCCGGTGCGTGTGCGGAGTAGTTACGGACGTCCCGGCGTGTGTGCGGAGTAGTTACGGACGTCCCGGCGTGTGTGCGGAGCAGTCTCCACTGCTCTACAAATCCTCCATGCCCCACCTGTGCATCCTTCCCTTCCCTAAGCTCCTGGCACCACTGGTCCTTTTACTGTCTTGATTCTTCCTTCCCGAATGTCATAGAGCCGGGATCCTACAGTGTGTAGCCCTTCGGACTGGTTCCTTTCACTTAGTAATATGCACGTAAGGTTCCTCAATGCCTTTTCATGGCTGGAGAGCTCATTTCTTGTTAGCGCAGAATAACATCCCTTGTCCGGATGCCCCCCAGTTATCCATCCACTCACTTACCGAGGACGTCTTGATGGCTTCCAAGTTTTGGCAACTATATGACCCAGTGACATTTAATCCCTTCCGAGAGACTGTACCACTTGGGTCCCATCCTGAGAGAAGCAAGGAGCTCCTTGCTCCCTGCCGCAGAGCCTGCACTTTTGCACCAAATGCCGGTGAGGAGAGAGAATGGGTGTATGTACACAGTCTGTGTGAGAAATACATGTGTCCCTGCTTCTGGAAGCAGAGCCCAACCCTGGTTTGGGCCAAAGAAGGTGCCCCAGGGGCTCAGTCTTCCTCCCTTGGGGGTGGAGACCCTCCAGCTGGCATTCCCAACCCCCGCCCCCCACTGCCCTGCAGGTCTCCTTCCGCTACCACTGTCAGCTGTACTCCGAGTGGAGAAGGACCAACCAGAAAGTTCGCCTGAAGATCCAAGATGCGGACGGCTCTGAGGCCACCCCGCACTCCTCGCTGGCAGCCGGACTCCTGAAGAAGGTGGCAGAGGAAACCCCCGTGTGAAGGCCGGGCCAACGGGGCCAGAGGCAGCTGGTGACGCCGTGGCATCCGGAAGGACGAAACTGCCTGACCCTTGCTGCACGGCCACAATGCTTTTTAGGCCAGGAGCCACCAAGCAGAGCTGGTTCTGTGATCCCACTCGAAGATGTTTTCCAGTTGTTTTGCACACCATCATACCCGGGGACAGATGGGCGCGGTCCCGGGCTTCGGACAGAGCAGGCACCCTGAACTCGTTCTGAGGTCCACCTGGTGGGCGGGCAGCCGCGGCCATGGGTGAACCAGGGCACCCATGGGGCTGGGAGGCTCCGCAAGCTTCTTGCACTTCTCTGCACCGGCAGGTTCGCTTTCCTGGCACCCTTGACCTTCTACAGTTGCACTGCATTTCCCAGACCCACCCCGACAGAATAAAAGGAGCCCTTGCTGGACAAAACGGACTTGTCAGTTACGTTTCTGAACCGTGGCCCAAAAGGGAGGCACCTGGGACCCGAGGGGAGTAAGGGACCGATCAGAGGTTCGAAGGAACAAAATGGAACCCCCAGCTGGTTTTGAGGGATCTGTTGTGCAACACTGGAAGAAGCCAAGCCTGAGTGTTCCAGGGAAGAGCAGGGAGCAGGGTTATATAATAAACAACTTAAAATAAATAGATGTAAGAGGAACAGTTTCCACTTACTTTGCATGGAGAGTGGACCACACATCTCACAGATAAGACCCAGGGTCAGAGCCGAGAAGCCTTTGAGCACCCCCCCAGCTCTAGGAAGTAGAGTTAGGGCTGACCCCTGGTCCACACGACCCCCCCACCTTGTGCTGAGCTTTCTGCTTCCTGTTTCCGGGAGGACTCAAGAAAGGAAGCAGAATATGGTCACGCTCGTAACAGGATCTACTTCTTGAGCTATTTCTGAGCTGCGTACGTTTGAGGGTTCTCTGCTTTGGGCCGTATTTATTCCCCAGAGGAGATCTGAAAGGTGGGATCTGGGGGTTCCCTTAATTAATCCCATTTGCAGATGACACACAGAGGCTCAGAGCCGTGGGGTTCTGACCCACGGTCACACATCCCGGACGGGCCGAAGCACCGTGTCTGTTATGTCCTATTGTTTTCTTCATGAATGCCCGTCTGGGGTGTGGCTCAGCCAGAGACAGAGAAAAAGCCTTTCTGCCTTAGATGAATAGATGAAGCCGGCCTGGCCATGGGGCAAAGGTCTGGACACTGGCACCTGCGTGGCTTGTGGGAGGAGCCCAATGGTAGATAAGCCATTCCTGGAGCCCTGGGATTGAGGGGCGGAGGGGCAGGACAGAGGCAGCCAGAAAGGTGAGCGTGGCTCTCTAGGCTTCTGGCGGCCTGCAGAACAGGTCCCACCCAAGTGTCTCAGCTCGGCTGGTGCTCGGAGCCCTCTGCAGCTCTTTACACAGGCCAGGCACCTGCCTCTCGCAGGGCATCGGAGAGTGCTGCGCCTGGAGACGGTGCAGAGGCCCCAGGATGTGCCATTATGCAAAGAGAAAGTCGTTTCCTTTGCAAATCTCTTCAAATACCTTTTTTCTTTTTTAAAGTTTACTTATTATTTTTTAATTTTTTAATCATTATTCTTAAGAGAGAGAGCATGAGCATGGAAGGGGCAGAGAGAGAGGGAGACACAGAATCTGAAGCAGGCTCCAAGCTCTGAGCTGTCAACACAGAGCCTGACACGGAGCTCGAACCCACAAACCATGAGATCATAACCTAAGCCTAGGCCGGATGCTCAACCGACTGAGCCACCCAGATGACCCTTAAGTTTACTTATTTATTTTGAGAGAGAGAGGGAGAGGGGAAGGGAGAGAGAATTCCAAGCATGCTACACACCCTCAGCATGGAGCCTTATGAGGGGCTCAAACCCACGACCCGAGAGATCATGACCTGAGCTAAAATCAAGAGTCAGACACCTGGCTGACTGAGCCACCCTGGCGCCCCTCTTCTAACACTTAGATAAATGAGGAGAAGGTTGTAGTTTGATGCTAGGTGGTCTTTAATGACCCTTAACTCTAGCAAAAGAGAGAGCAAGCCTTTGGCTCAGAGCTGTTGGAGGGAGCATGACTGAATTTCTAACAGCATCATCCTATTTTTCACATTACGCTATTTTAGCAACTTTTCAACATGTGCTGTGATGTAAAGCAGAGTTTAAAAGCGCATTTCTTCCTTTTTCTTAATGCTTATTTTGAGAGAGAGGGTGTGTATTTGCACACGTGTGTGCAGTGGACAGGCAGAGAGTGGGAGAGAGAGCATCCCAAGCAGAGCCTCTAACAGCACAGAGCCTGACCCGGGGCTCCATCCCATGAACCCTGAGCCAAAATCAAGAGTTGGACACTTAACCAAATGAGCCACCCAGGAGCCCCTAAAAGCCTATTTCTTGAAAGGAAAAGAAAGTGTGCCAATTAAAGGAGAGTGTGAAGAAGATAATAGTTCGGGAGATGGCAAAACCTGGGTATGTGGGCGGTGTTGGATTAAGTCAACCAGCCCCCAGCCCATAGGAGCCTAGTCTGGAAGAGCTTGTCTCCTCAGTGAGAAGGGATTGGAGAGGGGCACCTGGGTGGCTCAGTGGGTTGAGTGTCTGACTTCGGCTCAGCTCATGATCTCACAGTTCGTGAGTTCGAGCTCCGCGTTCAGGCTCTGTGCTGACAGCTCAGAGCCTGGAGCCTGCTTCGGATTCTGTGTTTCCCTCTCTCTCTGCCCCACCCCTGCTCATGCTCTGTTTCTCTCTGTCTCAATAATAAATACAACATAAATAAGAGAAGGGATTGGAGAGACAGGTGGCTTCTTGTCCCTGCTGCTTTGCATTCGATTTGGACTTCCTGCCCTCATTCTGATAGACCGTTATGGCCTCATCCACTACGTCTGAGGTTTGCTGAGCAAAGGAATTCAGAGGTTTGTGAGGCTCCTTCAGTCCCAGGGGCCCCTCAGTCTAGGGCCAGGATGGGTAAGCCTAGATTCCAGTGGGCCACGGGGAAGAGTTGGTGTGCCCAGGAGATTTTAGTAGAGCAGAGGGGGTGTGGGAGGAGGAGGTCCTTGAAGACGGGTGATATGAGGGCATTTTGTGAGACACGTGAGTTTGGGAACTTCATGGGAGTGGGGCCTACCCTCTTGTCAGGCTGAGCTACTGGGTTTCTTCTCTGGGGCAGCACCACCAGGAAGAATTAAGCAGCTAGGAGGGGTGGAGGATGAGATCTTCCCCCAGAGCTCGACAATAGCCATTCTGTGAGAGAAGGGGTAGAGAGAACTTTCCCTTTGTAAGCCCAGAGAGAGTTTGGTGGTGGATGGAAACTTCTGCAAGATTGCTCAGTGAAGCACTTCAAAGACACTGGGGATGGGACGGGGGTGCTGTGGGGAAAGGGAGCCTGAGGCCTCTGCATATTCTCCTGGGCTCTGGCCTCTTCCCAAGCCAATGTGGTTTCCCCAGGACACATCCTGTAACAGCCCTTGAAAACCTGTTTCTGGGGCGCCTGGGTGGCTCAGTCGGTTAAACCTCCGACTTCGGCTCAGGTCAGATCTCGCGTTCGTGGGTTCGAGCCCCGCGTCGGGCTCTGTGCTGACAGCTAGCTCAGAGCCTGGAGCCTGCTTCCGGTTCTGTGTGTCCTTCTCTCTCTGCCCCTCCCCCTCTCATGCTCTGTCTCTCTCTGTATCAAAAATAAATAAAACATTAAAAATTTAAAAAAAAAAAGAAAAAAAAAAGAAAACCTGTTTCTGGACGGAGCCAAGCCTTCAGGACAAAGGAATCCAGGGGGCAGGCAGAAAGGGGTCCCACTAAAGATTAATGGGCTCTCCTGGCCTGTGACTAATTTCTTCCATCATGTTTGGATTCTTGCTCGTTCATCCACTCAAGAAACATCCATGTTTGGGGAGCCTGGGTGGTTCAGTCGATTGAGGATCTGATTCTTGGTTTTGGCTCATGATTTCTCGGTTTGTGGCATCCAGCCCCTCATCGGGCACCCAGCTAACAGCACGAAGCCTGCTTGGGCTTCTCTCTCCATTCACCCCTCCCTTTCTCTCTCAAAATAAATAAACTCAAAAATTTAAAAAAAAGAAAGAAACATCTATGAGCACATACTAAATCTTCAGCTACGTGTTTTGGTTGTTGGTTAATGGGTTCGGTGAGAGGAATTTAGCCCACGAGCTGTGCCAGGAGACAGGCCAGAGGCCACAGACATTCTTGGTACAGGATGATCCTTGCTTAGGGAGACAGCATCTTGCACAGAAGTTCTGCCTGGCCTGCCTAGTATCCTGCCCTCCTTGCCTAGCTAACTCCTTTATATTCTAGTAAACAGAACTTTCTCGTTGCCTCTGCGCCAGCTCTGATTACAGAAAGCTGGGAATGAGTAGGTCCAGGTGGGGACGTGGGGAGATATTCTCCTCCGAGACTTGGAGCGCGGGTGGAGTATCCACTAGGTGCCTAAAGCAAATTCGTTGCGGTAATGAATGAATCACAGCTGCCGGGTGCGCTTGCGCGCGGCGGGGGCGTGGCCCGGAGCAGGGGCGTGGCCCGTGGCGGGAGGGGACGAAGCGGAGCCGGTCCCGGCGCGCGCAGGCGTTACTGGTCGCGCCGAGTCACGTGAGCGCGCAGGCGCAGCGCCGTGCAGCCCGCTCCCTCACACAAAGCCCAGACGCGGAGAAAATGGCGGCAGGGGTCGAAGCGGCGGCCGAGGTGGCGGCGACGGAGCCTAAAATGGAGGAGGAGAGCGGCGCGCCCGGCGTGCCAAGCGGCAACGGGGCTCCGGGTCCAAAGGGGTGAGTATCCCACGGCTCCTTGTCCCTGGGCCGGTCATCTTCGCGGCGGCCGGCGGCGGCTCCGTTAGGTCTGTTGGCGGCCTCCCACCGGCGCGGCCTCGGCCCGGGCCTTCCCCGCCGGGCGTTCCGAGCGTGGGGGCGGCCGAGGCCGTGAGGAGGGAAGCCGGGCGGCCCCGTGGGCCCCTCGAGGGTCGCTCCCTCCTCGCAGGCCTCAGTCCACCACCCCGCCGGTGCCTCTAGGCTCGGCCCGACGCCGAGGCCTGCGGCCGGGGCCCTGCGCGTGGGGATGATGGCGCGGGGCCGGGGAGTCGCTGAGTCCGCGGCCGCAAGCCTGCCGGGTGACCTTGGGTCGAGTGGTTTCACAACCCCCCGTCCCCTACCGCCCCGGGGTCTCAGTTTCCCGATCTGCGAAGTGGGGGGAGGGGAGGGGCTGCGCGCGCAGGGTTTCGCGCGCGGTGAACCCCGGTAAACGGCAGGCGAGGCGGGTAGGTTTCATTCGGCCGGGACCGCGAGGCCGGTCCGTGGCGCCTCCTCTTCCTTTTCCCCTTCCCCCGCCCCGCGGGAAGTGCCTCGCTCGGAATCGCGCCGGCCCTGCGCGGTGGCCCCGGCTCGAGGCCGTCGTGGCCGTCCCTCGCTCCTCCCCGGGTGCGCAGTACGTATTTGTACAGAGGTCGGACCCTGTTGCTCGGGGTTCACGCTTAGAAACCAGAAACAAAGAGTAGCGGAGAGGGGGAAAAAAAAAGCCTCTTCCGTGTTCCAGGGGAAGATTTTCCATCATCAGCCGGGCTCACGCACCTGCAAACTTGGTCACCTTTTTAAAGCAGCGGGGGGCTCTGAGGGAGGGGTGTCCTCGGTTTTTCAGGTTTAATTCCTGTGTCCCCATGCACCCTACCCATTCTGATTACAATCACCTGGACGACGTGGCTACGACCCTAACGCTCTCCGGCGAGGGGAGGGGGAGTCTGGACCCACGTTTGATTTCCTACAAACTAAAGGGGAAAAAAAGACTTTGTGGTAACACGCATAACGTAAAACTTCCAGTTTTAACCATTTTTGAGCGCGCGATTCAATGACATTAAGCGTATTCACAGTGTTGGTGCCACTCGTCGACCCCTGTCCACGTCCAGAACTTTTTCCGCTTCCCAAACTGGAGCCTTTATGTGGGGACTTATTCTCGCCCTTTCCCCAGGTTCTGGTTGCTTTTATAAGACTTTTCTGTCTCCTGAATTTGCCTTCCGACTAATTTTTAACACGCCTAGAGTTTGAAAGTGAAATTAGTTAAATTGCTTTTCGTTAACGAGCATTCACTAAATAAACACTAGCTTTGTTAAACTTTCTCTCCTTAGGTGGAGAGGAACAGAAAACCACGAGAAATCAGAAAAGGCATCCCGGAAGTATTTCCAACACGTTAGTGTTGAAAACTGGGAAGAAATGTGTTCATTTGGACGCTTTTCATCATCTGTTCAGTGGAACTTTGTAGGATTTTTGAGGGCCGTATTTGGGGGCGTTTATTTCCCCTATTTTTTCTGTGAAAGGATTTATCACAGGAGGAAGTGCTGCTGGACTGTTCGGGGATAAGTTGGATTAATTTTAGATTGTGGCAGCTGGGGTGCAGTTCGCAAACTTCCCGTTTTCCCCTGTGCTTTTTCAGGTAGTCACTTTGTGTTTGATTTATTTAAGATGTGGACTATTAGGAAGAACGGAAGGTTTTTAGAGATAAAATAGCCCTTGTTAGAGAGAACCCAGAGTTAGGATTGCTTAATAGAGGATTTTTTAATTAGCTAGCAACACGCAGCTCGTTTCTTGGGGCTGGTGGAAATTTTTTTTTTGTATAAAGAAGCTTAGGAAACTGAGTTCTTTGGAATAATGCCTTTGCCCTGAAGAGGAGGCAATTTACATTTCTGTAGTAGGGTAATTAGGCTGTGAGAAGTAAAAGGATTTATCTGGCTGGGAGCTTGGAGGGGCCGCCCTCCCTCCCCACTAACCTGCCCCCAGGGAGCTGTTGGAGGAGGCTGAGAGAAGATGATTGGGGAGGGGCAGGAAGGGGAGGGCCCGAAGCCCAGGGATTTAGGGGTCTGCTTTGCTGTTTGTAAAGAACTAGAGCTGCTGTAGCATTTTATGCTAAAACTCTGGGGGCCCAGCTGGTGGGCAATGAATTCCTGGCTAAGGAATCCAGATTATTATCTTGAGAGCCTTTGAGGGAATGGAGTGAAACGGTTCCTCTGACCTGTCAGTACTGGGAGAGGAGTGTGCTGAACTCCAAAAAGGCAGTGAGCAAGCACGCTTGATCAGGGCCCCATAGGAAAGCTTGTTTTCCAGTTCTTTTTCTCCTGGGTGTGGGAGGACTTGTTTTATTTTGATGAGAAATTTTCATCTAAAGGCAGTCAAGATTCAGAGTTAGAGTATATTTAGTATGTTTGGTTGGGGAAAAAGTATTCATTTTAGAGTACTGTATATGGGTTTAGGTGCCCTGCCCCCAGTTAAGTAAAGGTTGCACCATATATTTAAAATCAGTGACTTAACCTGTTCCTTTTCCAGATTAACCTTGTGGCTGAATCAGAAACTTGAGAGATGGAGTGGTCATTTCAGAAATAAAGTGTATTTAGTATAGCTTCCCAGGGAGGTAACGTTGTGTTAACTCTGTTTTAGAACCGAGAAAGAAAGATTAAACAATTGAGAAAACTCGGGTTAAGGAAATTGACCCAGAGACTGGGTGGCCGTCCTGACTCCAAGGGCCTTGTTGCTCCCACAGTGCTACCCTGGCCACCTCTCTAAACACAGTCACTGGAAGTGTTTTATTTAAACCGCATTCTTTGCTTTGCAATGATTTGAGTGTCTGCTGTATTTTAAAAAGTGTATAGTTGATGAAAAGGATTTTTGAGGCACATAACACTGTGAGCTCAACTTTAGAATGGGGGCCCCGCACTATTTGAATGCATGCTGCCAGCTCCACATTTACTTTTTTCTTTGATTGTATTCATGGCTACTCAAAGAGGTGCTCTGCGAAGATTAGATTGTTTCTTTTTGGGGTTCTCAGGTGGGCTCTTCCATTTCTGTGTTGCACAGTCAGTTGAAAGCTGAATTGCTCCTTCTGTAGTCTGTAGTGGCAGTGCCTAGGGGGCCTCAGCCACCACCCTCGCGTAACCGGACACGGCTAGGGGTGAATCCATTGGTGCAGAGGTCTGTCAGTGCCACTGTTACTGAGTGCTGAGTGTCCTTCAGTCCTGTAAGTGTGGACAGTAAGGAAGGAGCTGAGGCCTAGCAAAGACCTGGATCTGTGCTGCTTAGACCGGTCATGCTGCTCCTTTTGATACAGTGCTTAACATTTACCAAGCTGCTTTTTGTTCGTTCGTTGATTCTCAGAGCATCCCTGTGAGCTATCCTGGGTACAGGTTACGCTGGTTTTGCGGCTAAAGAACCAGTGAGGTAAAGAGCTGGGGCCAGGAGGAGTGCTGTGAACACTAACTACGTTAGCCGATCTGAGGGCCTGACGTTTGGTCTCGTGAAAAGGGACTCTTTCCCCCAGGAGATCCGATCGGGTTTTCAGGGTGTTGGGGTTGCCATTTCACACTGCACTCTTCGTTGAAAAACTAAAAGCAATGAGAGCATTGAATGCCACGGAGGCATAAGAGAAAGAGGGTAGGAATTCAGCAAATGTAGCAGTTTCTTTGTGGAGCAGGCCCTGTCTTTTTAGTTGTGGTCTTTAGGTAGAGTATAATTCTAGCATGGCGGAGCAGGGACATGAAAAATGATCAGTTCTCAAAGAATGCAGTCAGTAAAACAATTCCTGAGCCATATGAAACATTATTCATCTTAATGACTTGGAAGATATTTAACAGATACTTCAGGTTTGGTTTTTCTTGTATTATCAGATAGGTTGATAGAATGTTAGAAAAAAAAGTTATTTATATCGCGCCTATTTAGAACTTCCAGAAAGGTGGGTGATTGGGGGCCGGAGGAGATGGATGTTCATTGGAAGTTGGGAGTTGAGAGCCAGTTAGCAAGCAGAATATTGGTGAGACATTTAGCTGGCCTGGGTATATCTCTTATTGTGGCTTCAGTCTCTTTGAAAGATTACTTTAAAATCTACTTTATGTTGGAAAGTCTGCATTGTCGAGGTGCCTGCGTGGCTTGTTTGACTCCTGGTGTCGGCTCAGGTCGTGATCTCATGGTTTGTGGGATCAAGGCCCGTGATGGGCTCTGCACTAACCATGCTGAGCTTGCTTGGGATTCTCTTCTTTCCCTCTCTCACTGCCCTTTCCCTGCTTGTGTGTGCGTGTGCGCGCGTGCTCTCTCTCTCTAAGTAAATAATAAAAATAAACAAAATTATATTGTATTATTGGCACAATAAGCACACATGTTGGAAATGTGTAGCTTGGTAAGTGTCAGTATTGTGAATCCCTCACTGAATCCATGTAATAAATATATCTGTGACCCCCCCACAGGTCTTTTCTCTCCTCTTTGTAATTCTGAATGCCCCCTCTCCGCCGCACCCCCCCCCCCAACTGTAGATCT